>PITA01010869.1:0-69732 GCA_004023965.1 Spilogale gracilis | reverse complement strand
CGGGTCACTCAGGGAAGGAAGCCCCCCAGACATGGCCGCACACCATGTGATTCCAGCTCTGTGACCTTCTGGAAAAGGCACAAGGACAGAGACCTAGAGAAACCAGTGGTTGCAGGGGTGGCGGGAGGGAGGTGAGGGCAGGGGGGAGAGGAACATGTGGCACCCAGGGAGGCCACTCTGTGTGACACGATTAAGCCGGAAGCAGGTCCCGACCCATCTGTCCAGACCCGCAGAGCACATGGCGCCCTCAGCAACCGAGGGTGAACCTTGGACTTGGGGTGATGATGGCGTGTCCGTGGGGGGGGGGGGTGGCTCATCCTTGTATGGACCTACACCGTTCCAGTGAGTGACATGAACGACGGGGAGGCCGTGCCTGGGGTGGGGGCAGCAGGCACACGGGAAATCTCTGTACCTTCGCTCAGTTTGCTGTGAACCTAAAACTGCTCTATGAAACAAGAAAACCAGCAACACTATTCAGACATGAACTTTGGAATGTGCTAAGACTTCTCCCTGGTTTTTCGCAACTTATGAACACCTGGAAACAAATGACTGTCTTTGTCTTCGTTCTGTCTTCCTATCAGCAAATACTGCCCACACTGCCTACAGTGGTCTACACCTCTTCTTGGTCCACTCGAGTGCACCTCAGAGACCATCACCCTCTCCCTGGGCCGCCCAGCCGCCCGGTCCTTGCAGCTGGGGGCTCGCACCCCTGGCGTCACCTCCCTACACACTCACTTCCGTCCTCAGTGGGGATCCCTGCGTGGAGCACCCGGCCGATGCTGCCTTTGCCCAGGAAGCCACCTCCTGCCTGGGAAGTGCGTTCCAGTCCTCACACCAGGCTGACTAGTAGCTGGGGAGATGCTCCCAGGTTGGAAACCACGGTCGCGAGAATGTGAGACTTTGCTCCAGAACCACTGTGGAGAAGTTTGGAAACATGCTGGGTCCTGATCCCCCACTTAGAACATCTTTCTTTCTTTCTGGAACCTTCCAGGATTGCCTCCTGATTCCAGGTGCTTGAAAACATTGCCCCAAGATGCCCCCACATGGAGCTTTGCTCATGTCACTGCTCTGGGCCCTGGAGAGCCTTCCTCTGTGGACACACGTGTCCTTCCTTTTGGGAAACGGTTTCCTATGTTGTTTCTTCAATAACAGAGAAATCGCCTGGGCAGAATGTCCTTGGGAGCACCCGCCTGTGCCAGATGGTAGGGCCTGGGGGCTGCGTCCGGAAGTTACCCTGCGAACCCACAGGCAGTCTCCACTCGAGTGTGAGAAAGGGCCTGACCTTTGTGCAGCCAAGGAGCACTGCTCTAAGGAGGGGGAGCTTGGGCCAAGACCTCCCTGATGCCCGGGATTGGTTAGATGCACGGGGAGAACTGGCTGCAGGGGGCCTGTCCATGGGCAGCAGCAGGGCCGTCCAGGGAAACTAGATCCAAGGCTCTCAGGGGACCACTAGCTGCCAGGCTGAAAAAGCAGAGGACTAGCCCTGGGAGGTGGCACTGGACAACATCGAGGGTCCCATGAGGGCCCCGCAACCTGGCTTGGCCTTGGGCCAAGTGTTTGACACCCTCCCTTCCTAGCAACCTGATAGATGGACACGTGGTCAGCCCCTCCGACAGACAAGAAAGCAGAGGCCCACAGCTCAGGTCTGGCCCAGGGCTCCACTCGAGGGGCCCAGCGTAGAGGTGACCCTGCCCTCACTGCACCCTGAGACCCAGCACCTTGCTCCCCTCACCCCAGACCTGTCTTTGTTTAAAACCAAACACCCTGTTCCCTGTGGAGTTTTTCTATTAATTTGGATCTTCTAAAATCTCATACTACCATAATATCGGCCACTTCTTTAAAATTCAACAGGAGGAGTGCCAGGGGGCTCAGTCATTGAAGGTCTGCATTCATGACCCCAGGGTCCTGGGATCCAGCCCCACCTCGGGCTCCCTGCTCAGCGGGGAGACTACTTCTCCCTCTGTCCCTCCCCCAGCTTATACACGCTTACTCTCTCCGTCTTTCTTTCCCTCACAAATAAATAAATAAAATCTTTAAATAAATAAATAAATAAATAAACGAAATGAAAACTCAACAGGCGACTGCCGTGGGACCCAGCAAGTGCTCTCCCCAAGACTTGTCCACACAATACTGCGTCTGAGCACCCACAGCCTCTGGAGGCATCAGCCCTGCTGCCCTTGCACACAGGGGACATGCGCTGGCCCGTCCATGCCCTGCCACTCAGCAGCAAACAGCGAGGAGGCCACCCACCTGGGGACCCTCAGCCCCTTGTGCTGAAGGGAAGAGCTGGTCCTGAACCATCACACCTACCACATGATCTCATTTGGATAATATTTTTGGAATGACAGATTTTAGAAACGGAGAACATGTTAGCAGCTGCCAGGGGTCTGGGAGGGAGGAGGTGTGATGATAAAGGGGCAAGAGGAAAGTCCCAAAACCGTGTTGGGAAATGTTCTGTCTCAACGTGGGTGATGGATGCGGAAACCTACAGAGGAGTTAAAGCTGTAGAATGTCATACACACACGAGCACACACACACATGCACACACGGGCAAGCACAGGTTGGACGATATTTTTTATGTTAAGGGCATACTATTCAATCTCTCGATTATTTCCTACAGCTGCAATGACCCTCAATTGTCTCAATAAAAATTTTAATTACAGCGGGCAGCTGAGGGCCTCCGTCGGTGAAGCGCACCTTTGGCTCAGGTCATGATGCTGGGGTCCTGGGATCTAGCCCATTGGGCTCTCTGCTCAGCAGGGAGTCTGCTTCTCCCTCTCCTTCTGTTCTCTCTCTCAAATGAATAAATAAAATATTTTTAAATTTTTTTTTAACTTAAAACAAAACCCAACAATGCCTGTTATTTCTCTCGATTACTGAGTTTTGGATTCTGCCTTCAATTTTGCACATATTTTCCTCAACCTGATACCAGTCCTGGTAAAGACCAGCAGCATACTGGCCCCCAAGCTGTCCCCCCATCCTGGCCCCTCACGATCGTGCTCCCATGCCAGGGTCTCCTCCACGGCCCCTTCAGAGCTTGGCACTGCTCCTGGGGGTGCCCTGCTGTCAGGGAGCCCCCTTGCAATTCTGTGTCTCATCTCTCTGCAGGGATCAGCCATACCTGTGCTCAGGGAAGAAGCTGGGTGGCACACTGTCGTGGGGAAAACCAAACAAAGATCAGAGACAGAAGCTCAAATGTCTGTGGTGGGGAACCAGCTAACAACAGGGAGGATGTTCGTCTTGAGGGAGGCCATGGCGCTGTTGAAGAGGAATGAGGGACATCATGCTTCTAGGACCAACCCAATTAGACAAACTGCCTCAGACCTGCTGACCCCCAGTCTCCAGGGCAGGGCCTGGGAACACAGCATCTATCTATCCGTCTGTCTATCCATCCATCCGTCCATAGACCAATCTATGTATCCATCCATCCATCTATCCATCTACCTACCTGTCCTCTAACCTCTACCGTTCCTTGACCTGCCTTCCGCACACCATAACAGTTACATAGGTGACCGTCCGTAGCAAGGACCCCGATGACTCCATCACAGTGCACAGGGTAGATCATGCTAGAGATTGTCAGTTACTCTCATTAGCGACATGATTAAATACTTGAGAAGTTTTTAAAGTCCTGAAGCCATAGGGGCACCTGGGTGGCTCAATTGGTTAAGCGACTGCCTTCGGCTCAGGTCATGATCCCGGAGACCCAGGATCCAGCTCTGCATCGGGCTCCCCACTTGGCGGGAAACCTGCTTCTCCCTCTCTCACTCCACCTGCTTGTGTTCCCCCTCTAGCTGTGTTTCTCTCTGTCAAAATAAATAAATAAAAAATCTTAAAAAAAAAAAAAAAGTCCCGAAGTCATGGGCAGCTCCTCAGAGAGTACCACGGGAAGTCGCCCCAGGCTCCGGAGCTTCACGGCTGCATCTAACCCAAGAGAACTGGAAACAGGCCTTCCACCAAAACCCTGTAGGGAAATGTTCTCAGCGGCGGTGCTCCCAGTCGCCCCACAGTAAAACCCCCCACGTGTCCGTGAACAGATGAGTGGAGAGAGGGAGAGAATTTCACATGCATGCGCACACGAGCAAGCATGGAATGGGACGACACTGTGGGTGGGACACTGTTCAACCTTAAAAGGCATAAAGAGCTGTCCCTCACTACAGTGTGGCTGAACCTCAACGAGAGGGTTCTCAGCGAACAAAGCCAGACAAAGAAAATCACATGCTGTAACAGGAAATGTCCGGAACAGGCAAATCCATAGAGACTGAATGCAGCCGAGTTGTTGCAGGGGAACACGGGCATCTGCAGCGAACAAGGATGGGGTTTGGTTCTGGGGTGATGAAAATGTTCTGGAATCTAGTCGTGTGGTTGCACGTGTTCATGAATGTCCCCGTGAACTCTACCCTGTAAGACCCTCCCGTGTGTAGAGAGATGGCTGCGCAGAGAAGGACGCAGCGGGACGCCCCGTCCGCCAGAGCAGAGGCTACCTGGGAGCGCAGAGGGACGTCAGACAGGACTTTGGCCTTATTTGCAAGTGCATCTTGCAGCTTCCACGCTATAGAATAGTAATTGGGGAACTGGGCGCCTGCCGTGGAGGCTGCGTGACGTCAGACAGGACTTTGGCCTTATTTGCAAGTGCATCTTGCAGCTTCCACGCTATAGAATAGTAATTGGGGAACTGGGCGCCTGCCGTGGAGGCTGCGCCTCTCCCTCCCAGCTGCCTGGACCAAGTCCACACATGCCCCCTCCCCAACAGCCCACTGCCATCACGGCCCAGCCGGGTCATCAGAAGCCTGTCTGCTGCAAGGGTGGGAACGGGGCCCCAGACATCACTGAAAGCAGCCCGGCCCCTTTAGGGCCCCCCTCTATGGGGCACATTAATAGGTGACCCATTTATCCGGGGGTCACTGTGGCAGGGCTGGCCTCTCCAGGTGCATTTGCAGATGGCTTTGAAGCCTTATCTCCCGCCCGGGGATAAAAGCCTACAAGAGCAGAGAGCCGCACCTCACCCCTGGGCAGACATCTTGCCTCCCGCTGTCCTAGGAAGCAGGGCTGGGGGCCCCCTCAGAGAATCCCGGTTTGTGGGGAGGACTGCCTGGCCCAGAGGAGCCTTGGGCTGGGTTCCAGGGGCTGCCCTGACTCCCCGCAGTCCTGGCATGAGCCACCGGGCCTCAGTTTCCAGTGGAAGAACGGGGGCCGTGGAGCAGCCTCCAAGCACCATGGCCTGGCCCGCTGGCTGGCGGTGAAGGAAGGGTCTGTGACTCATGTTTGCCACAAGCCTGGGTGCTGCGCTTCTGAGGGGTGCCTGCCGCCTGGCTGCTTCATCACATTCCCCAGCACCTAGCATCCCACAGCTTCGGGAAACACTGAAGGAATGAAGGCCAAGACAGGCTCTCATTCAATCCTCACTCCTTTGTCTTTGGGTTGCAGATGGGTAAACTAAGGCTCAGAGGGAGCTTGCTATGTGCCCTATTCTGACAACCAAACCTCCCCAGCCGGAGGTCCTGCCACCCTGGGACAGGAAGGTGGCCTTCCCCCAGGGCCTCCAGCTCAGAGCACCAGGAAGAATATTCCCCAGATGTCCAAGAGGGCTGCCCAGCCCAGCTGTGCCATTCCATTGGCTGTTTTCTGTGTCTTCAGGCCACTGAGACTTACCCTGTCAGCCAGGCTGATCCAGCCTTCCCCGGGGCAGATGCCTGGGGAAACTGAGGCCTGGACCAGGCTCTCCCAGTGGGTCAGAGGCAGCTCAGCCCAGGCACCCAGCCTGACGGAGAGGGGAGACACAGCTTTCCCAGGCTGCCAGGGCTTGGGAAGGGGAAACGTCACACTCTCCCCTGACCTCCCAGCTGGTTTGACCCCATGGGCCCTCCAGCCCCCCATGCACATCCTCTCTCTAGCCTATGCCTTCGCCCATCTGTCCCAGCCTTGGGTCACCCACCCCCCACCTTGGGTACCCCACAGTCTCGGTCCTCAGGTCTCCATAGCCCATCAGAGACCCCAGGTGGGAACCCCCAGGGCCATGCTTGGACAACAGCATGGGAAGGGAGACTCTGTGAAAGATGGCAGAGCAGGATGGGTGGGACCCAGGGCCTCCCCCCAAGTCCCCGCCCAGAGGAGGACCCCCCGAATCTGACTCCCCCACCTGTATGGAGAGACCTATTCGTGTTGGGGAGCATAGGTGCCGCTCTCGGACAGACTGGGCTCAAATCCCTCACGAGGTGACGTGCCCCACTCCCTGACCTTGATTTCCCTGTCAGATGGGGACGGGATGCAAAGGGGCTCTGGTCAGCACTCAGGCACTGCATTGTCATCATCCCAACAAGACCGCAGCATCGGCAGTCCTGAGTACAAACCAGAAGACATGTTTTTGTCCTCCAGGACTCACCTGCCGTGCAACATGGTCCAGGGGAGGGTCCCCACAGGGTCCCCTCGGTGGTGTCATGTCTGGCCACTTACCTCCTAGGGGCATAAGGGTAGCCATGGCCCCTCCACAGCCCCAGGGCCACACCAGAGTTCAGACGAGGCCTGAAGGAGTCAGACAGGCAGAGGAAACAGGGAAAACGAGGCTGGAGCCCAGCCTGGTGTCCTGCCCCAAGGCCAGCCCAGGGCTGCGTCCACCCAGCAGCCAGGGAAGGGGACAGGGGCTGACGCTGCTGGCCTGTGCTGTGGGCCACAGAACATCACACCTCCTCGTCCTGTCCTGATGTACCCTTGCCCTTCAGTCCAGCAGGAACAAGCGAGACGCCCTCCTGGCGTGACAGGCAAATACCATCCCCACAGTTGCAGACTCATCCAAGCAGACGGGAAATGAGCCGTGAGACCTGTAGAGACCGGCAGAACCACACGCGCACTGTGACGCCAGCGGGATGGGGGCCTGGAGAAGATGTAGCCATGGAGACGGCCAAGAGCTTCCCGACGTTGGTGGTGGGTGCGACGATCGGGGGAGCATGGAGGATTTGGGAGGGTGACCACAGAATGTGCAACACCAAAAGCCAACCCTAACATGGACTGTGGGTTCAAGGGATGGAGGGGTACCAGGCGGACTCAGCGACGGTAAAAATGTCCACGGCAGGGGAAATAACAGGGGTGGCTGGGTGGGGGCAGGGGCCTCCCTGTTTCTCTAGGAACCTAAACTACTCCAACAGAATTTACTAATTTAAAACCAACAGCTTAATTGAGGTGTGATTTGCATACAACAAGTTTCTGCTCGTCACATGTCAGGTGGCCACATTCTGGCGACCAAGCCCCACTCTCTAACAACTGCCACAGTGAAGATGTAGGACGTCCTGGCCCCCAGAATGTTCCTTCTGACCGATGGTCCATCTTCGCCCCACACCCAGATGACCTCCGATGGGCCTCTGGCTCTGAGGGTCTCCTGTCAGCAGAGCCGGGCGCTGTCCCTCTGCAGTGCGGTGGCTGTCATCCATGAGATACTTTGACACTCACCTCCATTGCTGGGTATGCCCAAGGTCGGCTCCTCCTGACCACTGGGGAGCACAGCCTCTTGATGCACGGCTAGAGCAATTGTGAACATAGTGGCATAAGCATCATGGGGCCACTAGGTCATGGGACAGATGTGTTCACCTTCCAGAAACTTCCAGCTACTGTTCAATTACTAACATGGTCCAGTCGGCTGTCCAGCACTGTGAGCACCTCCCCGGGCAGATCCTGCCCCAGCCATCAGCGCCAATTCCACTTTGCAGAAGAGGCCCTGGCTCAGAGAGGTTGGGTAACTGGCCCCAGGTGGCATAGCGCTGAAGGGGCGGGGGCAGGACTCAAGCCAGGTTGAGGCAGGGAGATGCGGAGCAGGACACAGGCTGGCCCTGGCCAGTTTGAGAGTCAGCAGTGCTAGGGGAGAAAGTTGGATCTGCCCCCATCCCTGCTGTCCCCATGGGACACGCCACCCCGGCCCACACATGCAGAGTCATGACTATGCCTCCCACTGTGCACACGGTGCCCCAGCCGCACATGGTGCCCCACCACGCACACAGTGCCCCAGCCGCACACAAGGAAAACACACCCAGATCTGTACCTACGGGTGAGAGAACGCACGTAACTCGCTGAGCCAGGATCACACTCACACCCTCAGACAGGGGGTCATCAATGGTCCCCACAGATCAGGCTACACCCCTACTCCCACCCCCCACTCCCTCTAGCAGGTCCACACCTGGCACAGCCATCCTCAAGGGGCTCAGACGGGAGGGGGCAGGGGGCGGGCCTCATATGGGAGGCCTCCACGAGGTCCCAGGGCCTGGCCAGAGCCCAGGATTGCCCCGGCTGCCCGTTACCCCTTTCCACCATCCCTAGCCCCTTTCCACCATCCCTAGGCCCAGCCACGGTTGTCAGCAGGGGCCTCAGCAGGGAGCCGGAAGTGTGCCTCCTAGGAGCACACTGGCCTGGAGCCCGGGGCCTCCTCCTCTGAGCCCTGAGCTCTCCCTGGAGTCATTAGGGTGCCCTTGGGGGAGGCTCAGGGCTCCCTGCAGCTGAGGCTATGGGGAAAGGGGTGTGGGGAGAGGAGCTCGGGGTTCATGGCCAGAGAGCTGTGGGGATGGGGGACAAGAAAGCGTGAAAGTGGGGGGACTCATGGAGGATGAGCAAGGGGCTGTGGGACAGGGCACTGGGGGAAAGATCCAGGGTGGCTCCAGCCCTCAGGGGAGCTGGTTTCTGCAGGACTGTGGCCACAGCGGGAGTCGGAGTGCCTGGCTCCTCCCGCACCTCGGCCACCCTCCCTGGGCCCAGCCCCACCAGGCGCCTCCAGCCTGCCCAGAGACCCAGAGATGCCCCCTACCTGGGCCCTCCGGTGGTCTGGGAGGGGTGCCAGTGATGGTGCTAGGTGGGGGTTTCCCAGACCCGGGGGGGTGGGGCGGACATTTCCAACCAAGCTCTCATAGGAACACCCTTGCGTTCATCAGCCCTGCTGTACAGACAGGGAAACTGAGGCCAGAAAGCTCAGCCTGTGCTGAGCCGGGATGTGAGGCAAAAGGCGCCACTGCAGGCCTCGGCCCTAAGGAGACCAGACTAGTGGGTCTGCTGCCCCGGCCTTCCCCGTGCTCCCCACCCCCGCCCTCCTCCCCATCGGCCCCTCGACTAGTTAACTGGCCGGGATCTTGGTAATTACGGGGAAACAATCCCAGGTCTGTGTGGGTTCAGCCCTGACCCGTTTTGCCACTTTCTGTGTGAAGGCAGAACCTGTCAGGCAGCTTTGGGCTGGCTCTGCCTCCTTTCCGCTCTTCGTGGAGAGAACCAGAAACCTGTCAAGCCGGTTTGGCCAAAATTGTGTCTTGTTGCCCGCGCAAGTTCACGCACTGCTCACTTCTGTTTCCCTCGGGTGGGGAGCACTCAGCTCCCGAGGTCGCGGAGGTCGCTACAGCGAGGGGCCATGTGAGTACCTGGGACCCCAGGCCTGGCTCCAGCCACTGGGGTGGGGGAGGGGGACGGCGTCCCCAGAGGGGTGCTGGCCACGAAGGCAGGATCCCTGAGCAGGAAGCAGGGGTCAGCAGACTGGCTGAGAGGCACAGCCCCCTGCCCCAGGGCACACCGTCCAGGGTCTGAGTGGCAGAAGGAGGTTCAGTGGGTGTCCCGGGCGGAGGGTCAGGGTGCAGAGAGACAGTGCAGAGCCTGACACGGCCACACCAGGAAGTTGTCACCTGGTGAGGCTCTGGGGGTGCCGGGAATGGACCAGAGGCCAGGCCCTCCATCCTGGACCTGCTCCACTGCCCAGACCTTCACAGGGCAAAGGGGTGCAGCCGTGGGGCTGAGAGGAGTACATGGCACAGACGACCCCTGGCTCAGTGCTGGGCACCGGGGGACGCTCAGCTGCCCCCGGATCCATGTCCCCTGAAAGATGGTGACGATCAGGGACTCGGGTCCTGCTCAGCCTCCCCTGAGCGGGCCTCAGGGTGGAAGCCAGTGCGGGCGCCGCCACAGAGGGCCAGCCCATCCTCAGGGAGTCGGGTTGCAGGGCCCGCTGTTACCCGAGCCACCAAGCAAGCGCACACCCGCCTTGCTCCTCTGCATGTGTGCACGTGTACATGGGATTCACAACTACATGGGCATTTGTGTGTGCGTGCACACGTGTGTGCACCTGTCCCTGGGCCTGTGTGGGGCTGAGTGTGCAGCGGAGGGAGTGACGAGGACGACACACGTGTTCGTGGCATCTGAGTACTGGTGTGCATGCCTGTGTGTGCTAGGACATGGTGAGGACACTATTGCCTCCCTGGGAGTGCGTGGGCGTCACACATGTGTGCACGTGTGTCATGGGTCTATCTGTCTGGCAATGTTGAAACCGCCCCACAGTGACACCTGTCTGCACGTGAACGGGTCCGGGAGTTGCTAGGAGGTCCAGGCTGCTGGTTTCTGCCCAGGCTGTGCCTCTGGCAAGCTGGCGACCAGGGAAACGTGATGTCACTCTGAGTCTCAGCTTCCTTATCTGTGAAATGGGGCTGTCCTAGTTACTTCACGGTGAGTGTGAGATGCAGGGAGAGGTTGCATATGGTGCTCCCATGGGTGCCCAGCACCCGGGACTCCCAGACTCATCCCTGACCACCAGCTGGCCTGCCCACATGCGCAGAATCCTGATGGCCCCAAGTGGCATGGACTCTCATGCCTCTGCAAGCCCAGGTCAGGACCCACCTCCACTGTCTTCTTTAGGGACAGGGAAACTGAGGCACAGCCAGGCACATGACTTGGCCAAAGTTGCGGTGGAAGTGTGGCCCATCACCACAGAGGACCCCAGAGAGGGTGGAGGGAGAAGCTCGAGGGGCCTGCTGCAGCAGAGAGAGCCCCAACAAAGGGGAGCCAGCCAGGGGGTGAGGAGCCCCGCTCCCACAGCCATACAGCTGGACGCTGAGGGAGCCCAGAACCCACATCACTGTGGTCTTTGCTGTTCAACCTGGTGGTGTCCAATCCAGGCCTGGGGCCACAGCGGGAGCCTCGGCCCCCTCTTCTGTGCATAGGGGCTGCGTGGCTCCTCCCCTGGACACAGTCACCAAGACTCAGTGGACCCAAAGTGCCCACACAGTAAGCCGCTGTCCAAAGACGCAAGGGTGTGCCTGTTGGCGTCTGAGACCTCTCCCCTGAACGTAGGGCTGGGAGCTCTTGTCCTCTTGCAAAAGCTCTCTGGAGCTAGGTGCTCATGCTTGTCCAGAGAGGGGACACTCCCGGGAGCAGCACTGCGAGCCCCCGGGGGCCGCGTGACAGGGCGGGGCTCTTGGAAGGACTGCAGCCAGTGGACACTGGACACTCTGTCTGTGCTTAGCCGCACGCTCCACCCGCCGGGCTCCTGGCTGAGTGTGCATCACCAGGGTATGCGCTCCGGGGACAGGGGTCACGTCAACACGTACCACTTGATTACAAGCAGCGGTGGGCCGGTGGGACTACCCCCCAGTGAAGAAATGGAGGCCCAGACAGGAGAACGACTTGCCCGGGTCACGCTGAGAGAGGCAGGATGGGGACCGATACCCGGGCTGTCAGCTCAGACACCCACAGCTTCAGTCCCCTGCCCGGTGTAGGCAGGACATGTCCAGAGTCATCAGCATGGCTGACCCCCACCCTTCCTCCCGCCTGCTCCCCCCTGGGAGGCTCAGCCCCAGCAGAGACCTCCCAGTCTGGGCATCCAGTGTGGGAGGGGCAGGGTACCCCAGGGCCTGTCTGGGTTCCTAAGGAGAAGAGCTCAGGCCTCTCTCCCCATGTGCACCCCAGCCCCTCAGGCCCAGCAGTAGCAGCCTCATTCCTGAGCCCTGAAAGTGACTCCCCCAGGCCCACCAGACCTTGGCTTCCCGGAACCCCTAAGGCCACACAGCTGCTCACAGCATGCCCAGCAAACACAGAGCAGCCCACTGGGGAGACCTGAGCCACAGGGCCCCTGCAGGGGGCCGTACACGCCACCACAGCCACGGCTCCTTCACCCCACAGCTCACCTTCTTCCTCAAATCACTGGAGGCTGCAGACTTCACCCCTGCCTCCCTCCACTTCCTGCCCCGCTCCACCTCCTGCCCCTTCCTTGGACCCTCCTCGCATTCCGGGAGAATGGAGGCTGGGACAGGTGCTGCTGCCCCAGAAACTGGACCTTCCACTTTGCCTTGGCCAATGCGTTTCTGTCATCTGCCCACCCGGGGAATTCACAGCACCCCGTGGTACTGCCACCCACAGGCTGCATGGCTCTGGGCCTTCCCAGGAGGGGAGAGGAGAGGTTGCCCCCATGATACAACCCTTCTGGCTCTACTCCCAGCCACCAACACATCCTGTGTCCATGCTGTCCCTGCTGTCCCCCTGCCCAATTTGTCCCTGCCCAGAGGAGTGTCTCCTCCTATCCTTTAGACACCCTGAGAGGAGGAGCAGGCAGGGCCGGGGGGGCTTGGGGGTGAGCCCAGCCTGCACACCCTGGAGTTGTCAGGGGGAGTGAAGCCCACCTCCTGCTCAGACTCTGAACCCACACAGGCATCTCCCAGACGTACGGGCACCGTCGGCTCCCCTGGGCGGCTCCTTTACGGGCTGGGGGAGAGCTGCCTGTCGGGCAGGTCTGGGTGGAATTTCCAGCACTGCAGCCCAGCCCCTGCCTGGCCCTCCTCGCCCCACCTACCCGGGCCTGAGCCTCCAGGCCCCCCTCCCCACCCTGTTCACTGCCTTAGCTCCCAGGGGCCCTGCTGTGAGATAAACATGGCCACAGCCAGAATGGCCAGGCTGCGGGGAACTGGTCTGATGTGGGCAGACTCCAGTGAGTTCAAAACCCCAGCTCCCACGAACATGGCACTACCTCTTTGGGCCTCAGTTTCCCCATTGGGAGAGCGGGCTCCTCACAGCCTGGCCAGAGTTAGACAGACAGGCCGTAAAGGATGTGATGGTCTGTGTCACACTTGGGAATGGGGCCAGGACTCTCATTTACACCATTTGAGTATGGGTCCCTCCGAAGCCCTAGAAGGTAGGGTCTGGTCTCCTAACCTGCAAGGATGGTCCCCACCGGGTGAGCGTCAGCTCCGGCCTCAGGGTGCAGGACCTTCCTAAGCCCTCACCACTGCACACACAGCCTCCCAGCAGCCACCCCCATGCCCCTGGCCATCACTTGAGGATCTGGGCAGGTCATCAGAACAAGTTCGGGAGCCCCACCTTCCCACCACACCCTGGCCAGCCCTTGCTTCCCAGTGTGCTGATGCTTGACCTCAGGTGCACAGAGCCTGCTGAGAGCCAGACTCCACGGTCCAGTCTCCCAGAGGGCTCCAGGACAAGCCACAGGGTCTGCTCCCTCAGTCAGGGACGCCCCCCAGGCCCACATCCAGAGTGGCCACCACCCCGAGAGCTCCCGAGAGCCCAGAGCATCGTGACTGTGCTGCTCTCTGCGTGCATGAACCCACGTCGGGCTAGCCCCCTCGCGGGGTGTTGTCACCACGTGCTAGCCCCTGGTGGGGGGAGCGGTCGTTCCTCCCAGCAGACGCCACTGGCAGGGGCATGGGTGGGTTCCCAGTTCGGGGCTGCTCCTCAGGGCGCTGCTGCAGGCAGACACAGCAGGGAATCAGGGAGCAGACAGCAGGGATGGGTCCGCGGGCAGGCGTGAGGGCAGGTGTGAGCAGGGGCCTGCACCGCAGCAGGGCCCAGAGCGTGTCCTCACGAAGGAGGGTGGCTTGGGCCCTGGTGGGCATGGCAGGGGAGGGAAAGGTGACATTTGGGTGGACGCAGGAGGCCAACCAACAGTCGCTGCTGACCAGTGGATGCTGGATGCCAGCACATGAGCGGCTGGGAGGGCCAGAAACTCAGCCACCTGTTGGCAGAGCCCAGCAGACGCCGGGGCTCCTCGGGCTGAGGACCAGAAGGGGCCACCTCCCCTGGCCTGGTGGTGACACCCAGGTGGACCAGGATAAGCCCCACTCTTGTTTGAGAGACTTAGCGTGGGCCCCTCCCCCACACAGCACCGGTCCCCTACCCCGGGATGGAGCACGAAGCCCTAGTGAAGGGAAGCCCAGTGCAGAGGTCTGGGCATGGGGACCGGCATCCACCCCAGCGAGGGCAGCATCCCCTCCTCTCACAGAATGAGCTGGAACAGAGACTTTCCCAGAAGAGCTCTGTGTGTTGCAAGCAGCTTGGCTAATTAGAGCACGCCCTGGGTGCCAGGGCCACTGAGGGCCAGGCCCGGGGCAGCCTCCTGACCTGCTCCCCAACCTCCGGGCCTGGGACCAATCTGTGGCCACAGGGGCAGTGGCAGGGCAGGGAAGGTGGGGAGGGAGTGGGGATCTACGACCCTGTGAGCTCACTCCACCCAACTGCCTGCCTGCCTGCCTGAGACCTCTCCAGGCCGCCCCGGGGTCTCAGAAAGGCCTGGAAGGGAGTGAGAGCCAGGGTGCCCATGCCCTAGGCCTCCAGGCCCCTTAATTCCAGTCCCAGGCAGTGGGTCTTACGGTGTGTGCGACCCAACTAGTTGCCTCTGGGGCCCTGCGGGGAGGAGGGGGTGGGGTCAGGGACCCCTCTGCAAGAGGGGTTCCTGCCCCCTCCTTGGGCCTCTCAGTGGGGGCCCCCTTCCATGAGCAGATGAGGCCTGTGTATTTCTGATGTGCACATGTGCCCACATGGGGCCCTAGAACCCACAGACCCTTCCTGAGCCAACATGACCTCTCCCCATTCCTCCTCTCCAGGCTGGGAACAGATGGGCAATAGAGGCTGACAGGCCATCACTGGACCCTGAGCACAGAGGGATCTGTGCCAGAGCTGTTGGGAGCTATGGAGAGCTTCACAGAGTCACTAAACAGGCTGAAGGAGGTCCATGAGAATGAGGTTCGAGGTGAGTTTCACGGGGGCAGGGTGGGGACAGGTGTCCACAGCCCTCACCTGGGCCAGGTCTGGCTGCTCCTATAGGTCACATCCAATTCTTGCCAGACCTGAGGACCTTGCCTTCCAGGCCCAGACAGGGAGCCCTAACCCAAAACCCAGAGTTGCCACGTAGGCAGGAGCCCAGCCTCAGATCGGCATCCCTGAGTGCAGCCCTGGAGGGTCTTCTCCCAAAGGGTCTGCTGATGGCGTAGCAGAAAGAAAAAACCACGCCCCCAGCAGAGAGCCAGAAGCTTTGGCTGAGACGGGCCTCTCACCCAGGGCCAGATGGGTGCTTGGTGTCTCCCAGAAATGCGGTAGCCCACCTCTAGGACTGGGAGTCCATGGCTCTGGAGGCCTGTCCAGAACATTCCAGGCTTTTGAGATGAAATCCTTCTGCTTCCTTGCAGGACCCCCAGGCTAGCTCTGCTGTAGCCCACACACCTGTCATGTCCACCCCCTAACCACAGGGCTGGAGCCCCCCCACAGCCCTCATTCTAGGGCCAGCCAGACCCTCCCAAGACCTTCCCTCACCAGTGAGTGCCACACCACCCTGAGGGCCCAAAGGGATCCTCTTCCCCAGCGACTTGGTGACGCAGGGGGGTGTGGGCTAGCGGGCCTGAGTCCTATGGCAACCAGGTGGCAAAGAGGCAAACTCTCGCTGGGGTTTCCCCAAAGAGCCCGCTTTATTTCAACACTGGCTGTGCCCCCCAAAAATATACCTCTAGGACTTGGCCTGGTGGCTCCCAGCCAGTGTCAGGGTCCCTCCCAACCTCCATGCAGACACCAGAGCCAGAGACCCTAAGGGGTCCCAGGCAACCATGAAACTGGGTCAGTGGTGCCAGCCGGCACGGAGCAGGAGCCCCCCGGGTGGACGGCCTTGGGGAATCAATGAGGGGTCCAGGCAGACAGTGTAGGGGTCTACAGAGAGCCCCGCCTGACAGTCAGGGACAGGAGGTGTCCTGGGCTCTGCTGTGTGACCGGGCCTGACCCCCATCCTTTCCTTGGTCCTCCAGGTCTGCAGAATAAGCTTCTGGAGCTGGACTCAGAGAGATGCCGGTGAGTTTGCACAGACCCTGACCCAGCGGGAAACCAATGAGAAAGACAGTGGCCACAGCCCACGGCACCATACCTGCCATCAGCCAGTGATGCAGAAGGGGAAACTGAGGCTCAGCATGGGGGGTAGGGACAGTTGCTTGTCCAAGGCTATGCCTCCAGTAGCAGGTGGGGCCAGGACTGGACCCTCCAAGCCCACCCACGTGAACGGGAACTCTCTGGTGGGTGGACAAGCTGCGTCCACTCGGGGCACATGGGCTACCAACAGTGATCAGTAGGAATGCTCCTTGGGAGACCCCACGGCCTATAGGGCAGCTCCTCACTCCCCATTTCACATACAGGGCTGTGGTTCCATAGCCCTGCAAGTGACGTGTGGACCCGGCTGGTCACGCTCACGTCTGGGCTGCTGGGTTCCACACAGCCCTTGCAAGGAAGTCCCTGCAGCAAGCGCAGCCAGCACGGCCTGGGCCGGGAGGGCAAGGCCAGCCCAGACCCAGTGTGGGGCCCCCCGGGCAGAGCAGAGCCACCACCTGGGCTCGCTCCCACAGGGATGCACAGCGGGTGGAGGAACTCTGCGCCAAGAACCATCAGCTCAGGGAGCAGCAGAAGGTGCTGAAGGAGAACGTGCGGGTGCTGGAGAATAGGTAAGCTCTGGGCAGGGCTGCAGCGGGCAGGGGGAGGCGGAGCTTGGGAAGCTCTGGGGCAAACTGAACCCAGCAGGGGTCTCCCCCATGCAATCTCAGAGCCTTGCATCAACTGCACTTGCGAGGCTTCTTCCCGAACACAGAGAACGTGGCGCACTTAGCCCACAGGTTAGGGGTGCACCACGGGGTTCCCGCCGTTTGGGAATGGCAGGGGCACCTCTCAGGAGCAGCCCCTCTGTGGGCCTCCGTCCCCCTCCTCAGAGTGGCCTCTCGTCCCCCCACCCCCAGACTGCGGGCTGGCCTGTGTGACCGCTGCATGGTCACCCAGGAGCTGTCCAGGAAAAAGCAGCAGGAGTTCGAGAACTCTCTCCTTCAGAGCCTACAGCACATCTTCATCCTCAGTGAGCCCCACCCCCTGTCACCCTGCACCTTGGTATCCCCTCCTATGGGGGGTCCAGTGACCCCCAGGACCTGCTCAGCCTGACATGGGGTCTCGGGGAAACAGACAATGGTACAAAGCCCCTGCTGGCCCCAGCATGTCCTTCACCAGCCAGTCTCCCTAGCTGGAGGTGGCCCTGCCCCCAGGACCTCAGCCCCTCCTCCCTATAACAAGGGTAGACCCACAGAGCCCAGAGGTCTCACCTGCTGATGAGGAGCACAAGCACCCTTGCCCTTGGGGGATGCCCCAGAGACAAGCTTGGTGGGAGGGAGGGGGCGCTCCAGGCCACTCACTCAGTAGCCTCACCCATTCACTTGCAGACACTGCCAGGAAGCCCCGCGCTAAGTGCTGGGAGCACCATCGGGGACGGGTCATGGAGGGGGACCTCCCTGCCCCTGCCTGGCCTCCCCTCCCCTCGTCCTTCACTAATCAGTGTGTTTTTTAGCCAATGAGTTGAACCGGCTGCAGGGGGAGAACGAGACACTGAAGGAGGAGGTGAAGCGGCTTCAGGGCCCACGGTGAGTGGGAAGGAGAACACCCTCAGTCCCCAAGTCCCTCCCCATGACAGGTGGCCAGCACAGGGCGCAGAACCGTGGGGGGAGGGTCCCCCACCTCCACGGCCGCTGGCAGCCGGGACTGCACTGGGGACACTGGTAACTGAGAGAAGCTGTTCTGCAGCCTAAGCTGCTGATGGAAAACCCCACGCAGTGTTCAGAGAGGACTCTTTCCTGGCCACCTGAGTGTCCTCGCAGGGGTGGCCTGGCCCCCAGGAAGGTGTCCTGGCCTTTCTGGTCATCTCCGGGGGCACTGTCCTTGCTCACCCTCCCTGTCTTTGCCTCCCTTCTGGAGTCAGGCTCAAGCCTCAGTGCAGGGAGGGTGCCTCAGACCCCCCGTCACCCCTACGACTCCCCTCCCCGGGCACTCAGAAGACCATCACGGAGAAGACCCTGGGAGGCCACAAGGAGGCCAAGGACTACCATCCAGGTGCGAGTCCCTAGAGAAAAGGTGCTTTGAGGGGCAAGAGACCAGAAAATTGGGCTCTGCAGGATCTGGAGCCCTTGGCATTGGGGGGGCTGAGACGCCCACCCCTCTAAGGGCCTCCCAATCTGCCCTGGCCACCACCTCTCCTCCCACAGAAAAGTCTACAGGGTACAGGACATCTCCAGTAGCCAAGATCTCCCCAAGTGCCAACCTGCCTGAGACTCAGGCCCCAGACAGGGTGAGGACTCCTTTCTGCCGGGTAGCCAGAGGCCCCAAACTGTGCCAGTTCAGCTGTCCTCTGTGCCACACAGGGACCGCTGGGTAGAGGCAAGTCTCTGAGGGGGTGGGTGACCTGCCCAAAGTCACACAGAGAACAAGGGCAGAGGGCAGTGCTGACCCATCCACCCCATGCAGAGCCCCCAGCGAATCTCCAACCGACTGCATGGGACCATTGCCGTGGTGCGGCTGGGCTCCCAGGCCTGCTCTGCCGACCAGAGCTCCACCAATGGGACCCCCCCACTGCCGCTGACCAGGAGCAGCCCACCCAGTCCACCCTATGAGCACAGCCTACCCCTGGACAGGTGAGGCCTCATCCACCGCCACCACCCGGAGCAGCCATTCTCTGAATCTGGTCCCACCTTCCCGGAGGTGGCAGGACAGGGCTTGGGGGTGTTGTGGGAGCAGCAGTCGGGGATGAGGCCCAGGAATCCCTCTTGGAATTAGCATCAGACCATCCTCCACATCTGAGAGCATCATACACAGGTGGGTCAGGGACAGGGCAGGTAGCCTGGGCCCGAAGACAGAAAGATCTCGACGTGCAGGTCCTTCCTCAGAGCCCTAGGCCCCCAGTCACCTCTGGCCCCTCCACAACCGTCCATGTGGGCCTGCCCCCTCTTCCCGACCCACCCTGTGACCTGGGGCAGCTCACCTGTGAAATGGGGGCTTAACCCAGGGCTGCAGTAATGGGGCTTCTCCTCACCTGCAGCTTTCTGCGGGCCTCCCGTACCCCCGTCATGGCCTATGAGTCCCTGAAGCGCTCCTTCCAGGCTGACCGCCTCTTCCTCCTGAACCACCACCTGTCTCTGCACCTTCAGAGCCCGCACCGCAGCCCCCAAGTCCCCACCACGGCCCCCCGTGTCCCCCGGCCCCAGGGCCTGATGGCTGGGGAGGCAGAGGCCTGGGAGGAGCCGGTGGGCCTGCTGGGACTGCCAGGGGCCCTGGTGGAAGCGAGAGACCCTCGGCTGGAAGGGGCATTGCACCTACTCCTAGCCAAGCAGCTGCGGGCACAGGGGCAGAGGGGCTGTGCGGGGCTGAGGGGCCCACCCACGCCAGGGGGGACGCCACCCTCCCCTCCAGTCAGCTCCGACTCAGAAGGCCCCCAGGGCGAGGCTGCAGGGGCAGCCCTGTCCGGAGCTGGGCACACACAGCCTACAGGCCCCGGCAACCCCAGGGGAAAGGAAGCCATGGCCCCACAAGACTATGTCCCAGACAGGCCCCTGGACCTCTCTGAGTGGGGCCGGGGCCAGGATGCCCCCAAGCCTCCCGACCGACCGGGGTCCATCAGCCCCCCAAGTGCCCACACTCCCAGCCCGGAGCCCCCGCAGAGAGTGCCACCCTCTGCCCCATCTGGACCCTGGGGACTCAGCGACGCCACAAAGGGAGCCAGAGCTCCAGGGTCAGAGGAGCCCACCACTCCTGCGGTAAGGGACCTACCCCTGCTCTTGGCCCCCACACGACCCTAGCCCAGGCCAGGAGCCGGCCAGGGCCCCAGGCTGTGCTCTTGCCTCTGCGCCATCAGGCCAGTCCCCCAAGAGAAAGCCTGGCGGCCTGATCTGCACTAGAGGGAAGATGGGGCAGCCCCGGGCACAGCCAGCATCTCATAGGCCTTCCCAACCCTGGATGGGGGCAGGACAGTTGCCTCAGATGAATTCAAGCTGCTTACTTGCTTCCCCCCAGGATCCCTCCCAACCTCTAACAGGGCCCCATCGAAACTTGCCTTCTCCAAGCGGGACAGGAACTGAGGCAAGAGAGAGGCCAAAACCTCCCCCCTATCCACACAGACCTGATGCTCATGGCCCGCTAGGTAAAGGTGAGTACCTGGGGTCCTGAGAACTCAGGAAGTGGTGCCATAGTGGAAAGGGAGGGGCAGTGGTCAGCATCAGCTAGGTGGAACCTGTCTTAGGGCCCAGCTCAGTCCCCTGGGCTGCCTGGCCAAACTCCGGGTCTGGGGCTTGGCACCCCAGCTCCAGACCCAGGGAAGAGGCAAGGGCCAAAGGAAGGCACACCTCTGACTGTAGACAGTGAAGAGAAGAATATCCTAGCAATTAGGGCTTCAGGCCAGATAGTGAGTTCCCCGTCCCACAGCAACCAAGCCCAAGGAGAACCCAGCTGGTGGGATCACTGCAGACAGTACAGAAGCTGACGCACCATCCAGTCCTCTGTGCCTCAGTTTCCTCCAGTTGTCACTCCTAGTCTGGCCTGCTAGAAAGGTCTATGCTTCCCGGGGCCCCCAGCCTGGCCTGACCAACACCCTGCGCCTTGCAGAGCTCGGCAAGGCCCAAGTGCGGGGCCTGGAGTCAGACGAGCTGGATGAGTCGGAGCCCTCAGACAACGAGGTGGGTTCCCAGCCACACACTCTGGTGGGGCCATGGAGCCAGGGCTGCCCCAGGCTTGGGGGAAGGTCCCCTCCTGACCGAACCCCCACAACCTTCAGGTGGGCCTGAGCTCCGAGGGAGGGGCCAAGCCGAGCACGCCAGAGGAGAAGTCCGGGTGCTCCTGCACCAAGGAGCAGGGGCAAGGCCTGCTGCAGAAGAGGAAGCGGGCCTCGGGCGCATGGTGCAAAGGTATGGCGGCCAGGACAATGGGGCATGGGGGGCAGCCACAGCACCATGCCCCCACCCCACCTGGCTGCTGGGAACCAGAAACCGGCCCTTGAACCTCTCATAGTGCAGGCCTCTTAAGAGGAGGGATCCAGGTTGGGACAGCACTAATCCTGGCTCTTCTCAGCCTCGCTGGGCAGCCTGAGCCAGTCCCATCAACCTGAGCCTCAGTTTCCCCCCCAGAAAGTGGGGAAATGCCAGAGCTAGTGTGAGATTTCAGTAGGAGGAGAGGCAAAGGACCGTGGTTGTCATCAGGGTGGAGAGGCCTCCTGGGCCACAAGCAGCCCCCAGGCCTGGGGACCCTGAAGCCCTAAGGGGGAACTCCTGGACCCTCCTGTCGACCTTCGAAGAGGAGCAGCATGGAGGGTGCAGCCCTCTGAGTGTGGAGGTGTTTGCTCCCTCGAGGCCCTGGGGGCCACCCGAATGTTTGCCAAGGGTGGTGCCTGGGGGCTCCTCCCCGTAGGGCAGCAGGAGCAGCGGGCCGGCCTGAGGGCATCAGCCCAACCTTCCTCTTCCTGCTCTGGCCGCAGAGGCAGCTCCGCGGGGGCCCCCAGCTGCCTATGAATGCCTGAGCTCAAGACGGATGCCGCCCCAGTGTTTGTGCAAGCAGGCCCACGACAGTCAGGCTAGGCTGTGGCCACAATAGGCCATTGTTGCCGGGCAAGGGACAGTGGCCTGTGTTTGTTCGTGCGCACATGGTGGGAGAGGCCAGCACACCTGTCTGATTTCAAGCCACTTCCTGCTGGGCATGTTGGGAAACTCCCGGCAGCCACAGTCCACAGGGGTGCCCGGCATCGACCTCATCCTCCATTCGGGGTCGAGCCCTCCCTGTCCCGAGTCCTCCCTGCTGGGCCAAGACGGGAGCTGCCAAGCAGGTGCCCGGACCCTGCCACACACACACTGCTGGTCAGTGAGAATGGTGCCCTGACCCGGCCCGCAGGCAGCAGCGCTCAGCGCCAAGCGCAGCACCTGGGCCGAGGTTCAAGGCAAACAGCAACGAGTGTCTTTGGGGCTCACCACCCTGCCCAGGGATGGTCATCGTTGTCTCACAGATGAGAAGACTAGCCCTCAGAGAAGTGAGATGACCTGCCCAAGGTCATAGAGCTAACACGTGAGGTCAGGATTCCAGGTGGACTCATCCAACCAAGAACTTGAGCTCGTTCTGCGTTAAAGATGGGCCTAGGGCCCAGCATCTTGGCAGGGCCTGCCTGCAAGGGTCTCAAGGACAGACAGCCCTCCCCTGTACACCCAAGCTCATGGAGGCACCCCACCAGTGCCTTGGGCACCCTAAGGGCATTTCCTCAGAAGCTCAGTTTATCCAGAACGTGCTGGACTTCAGCAGGCATCCAGGCACTGAGAGGGGAGGGTCTTCAGGGTCACACACCTGCACAGAGCGCCCCTCACATGAGTTGCCCATGTTCACCCTCCAATCAAACCAGCCCTGCCCTGGTGTCTGCTGCTTCCAGGAACACGTTCACTCCACCAAGGTGGGCTCACAAGTGCTCAGCTCCCCTCACCCAAATCCCATCCACGGGCCCCTGGGCAAGAACCCAGCAGCACGGTGAGCGAGAACAGACTGTTGTCAGCCCACTGCTCTGCTCCCGCCTAACACTGGTCTACTCTCCACAGCCTCCAAGAAGCCGCCACCAGGGAGAAGGAACCCAGGGGAGCCCCTGACAGTACACGAGGGGTCCGGGAGCCCAAGGCACCCTAAGGACAGCAGCCCCTCACGCAGCAACAGCAGCTGGGAGAAGACTTAGCTGGCTGCTCCCAGGGGCCCCACAGCCTGCCTAGACATGGCTCCCCACCTGACCACCAGCCCATAAGACGGCCCAGCACAGGGCAGGAGGGTACTGGGTCCTGGCCCATGGCCACAGGGGCTGCGGAGGCCGAGAGGGGGTCTTTGGTTGGTCATTTGAACCCCTCCATCTCTACCAGTCTCAGAAATGACCAGGGGGACGTACTGCTCCATCCACACCCTAGGAAGTAGGGTTCGGGGAGGCAGGGGTCACTCGGGCTCCTGCCCAGTCCAGCTCCCACCCCGGCTGCTCATAGGCAACCTTCTTGGGCATGCCCCCACCTCTCACCATCCCTGACCCCCAGGGCCCTGATGCCCCGCGCGGAGCACGAGTGGTGGTCTCAGGCGCCCCCTCGTGGAGACCCACAAACACGCTGCTCTGGTGAGGGTGTGGGGCACCCGGCAGAGGTAGGGCACCCAGGATCACAGGTGTCAAAGATGGCATGTTCCACTGGCAGCCTCAGGGCTCAGCTGGGTCTCCACCTGCCTCTTCGGGTGATTCAAGAGGCTCTGGAATGCATCCAGGCGTGGGGCACACCAGTCCCGCTTGCAGAAGGGAGTACCTCTGGGGAGGGCTGAGGGCTGCAAGGAAAAGCCCCCCACAGAATTCCCTCCCCACCGGCTACTTGGAGGCCCTAACCCCACACCTGCCACTGACCCCCCAACCCCCTGCAGGGCCCCAGGGCGGCCTGGCCAGGACTGCACCCTGAGCGCTCAGGGATCTCCTGCCCCCTCAACCGCTCTCGCTCCAGGAGGGTGTGTCTCCGATCACTGTCTGCGAGAGGAGCTCAAGCAGGTTCCCGGGCCCCATCCCAGACCCACTGAATCTGGGTCTTGGAGGCAAGCCCATGCATGAAGTTTGAGAAATGTGAGAATTGCCCGTTGCAAGGCAAAGGCGGGAGACCAGGTGCTGACTGGGCTGGGCAATGCCTGGGGCAAACTGGGAGCACAGGCCAAATCCCCGGAGCACCGCTCTGCCTTGCTCACTGGGGCCTGCCTGCCATTGCAAGCTCCCAAGAGGGAGGAGTAGGGGTGTGGATGTGCAAAGCTGGGTGTGAGTGTGTGTGCAACCTCCTCTTGTTAAGTCACTTTGATTTTCCTGAAATCAAATAAAAGCTGGGTGCTCCATTCACATGTGACTTGTAGGCCAGCGCTGGCTTGGGCTACCCTGGGCAGAGGAGAAGCCACATGGGGCAGGAGCCCAGGGAGAGAGCACAACAGACCCTACAAGAAGACTACATTCCGGGGGTGCCTGGGTGGCTCAGTTGGTTGGGCAACTGCCTTCGGCTCGGGTCATGATCCCGGAGACCCAGGATCGAGTCCCGCATCGGGCTCCCTGCTCGGCAGGAAGCCTGCTTCTCCCTCTCTCACTCCCCCTGCTTGTGTTCCCTCTCTGGCTGTGTTTCTCTCTGTCAAATAAATAAAAATCTTTAAAAAAAAAAAAAAAAAGAAGAAGACTACATTCCTCCTGGTGTCCTCCTGACGCCTTCAAAACATCACTCAATGCCAGCTGGCAAAGACAAGCACTCTGGGGCCCGGCTCTGTCACCAGGCTGCAGACAAGCACGGATATGGAGCTGAGAAGCAAAAAGCAGATAACACCCCTCTGTCACTCTGTCCCTCCATGATCCCCTGGGCACAGTACTTCACAGCCCTGGTCTCAGTCCTCCCTTACTGGAGCCCCACGAGGCACACACAGCCAGCAGCCCTACTTTACACACAAAGAAGCTGAAGCTCCAGGAGGGTAAGTAACTCACCCAAGGTCACCCAGCTGCCAGGTAGCCAAGGAGGCTGGAGATGGGGCTGAGGCTCTTGGCTCCCAGCTCCCCCTGCATCAGCAGGCAGCAGGGGCAGGGGGCACCCTCCGTGGGCACAGGGACTCCCCAGGAGGGCCTTCAGAGAGCAGTTCTACAGGCCATGAGTCCCTGGAGGTGCGTGATTAAGCCCCACTTTCTACCTGATGGGAAAGTGTCTGCTCCCTTCTAGGCTTTGAAGACCAATTTGGGAGGGAAGAGGAAAGAGGTCAGGCTGGACACTGGGTGAGCCTGCTGTGGTGGCAAGTGAAGATCAGGAGGAGGGGCCACAGCCACTGTGAGAGGGTGGGTATGGGGCCTGAAAGGGGAGCGGGCCATGCAGTGGCCTCATTTGGGACAGGAAGCACTGTCTCCAGGTGTCTGCCCTGCCCGGCTACGCGCCCCATGCCCTCTCCAGGGCACAGAATAAGGGTGTGTGCTGAGCCGCTACACACAGAAGCCTTCTCTGAGTGGTGTGGGCGAACCCACGAGCAAGTGCCCAGATCTGCAGCATAGGGGTGCCCCCTGACGGTACCCTGAAGTCATTGTCCCAGGCAGAAAGCTGGACGAGTGGCCTCTAGGTGGCGGTAGGACCCTGTCCCCACAAAGACACAGGTGGGCTCCTGGGCTCCAGAAGCAGCCCCTGAGCACAGAGCCACCTGCTCTGAAGTCAGGGGCCCCTCGGTACAGAAGAGGAAAGCGAGGCCTGGGCACCAGCAAGGCTCAGAGTCACCCTGCAGCTAAGGAAAGTGCAAGACTCTGCCCGGACTGAAAGCCCAGCACGGTCCAACGCCTGCCTGTGATTCCAAGCAGGTGCCTTCTCCCTTCAGACCCTCGGTGTCTTCTTCAGTCACCGAGGGAAGCCCGCTGGCACCGCCCCCCATCCCAGGGAGAGTTAGGGGCTCCTGGAGGGAATGGCCCTTTGCAACCTAAACGCCCCCCAAAGGGCAGGCGGCACAGCTTCAGCCCCCCGCACCCCAGCCACTAGCACCGACCCACAGCCCACCGGAGACGTGCGCTGGAGCCTAAAGACTCAGGCTCGACCGAGGCTGACCATGAACGCCGCAGCCCCAAAAGGAGAACGGAAGCACCGTAGCCGCTGCTTCCAAGGCGGGGATTCGAACCCGGGACACCGCCACCGCTGGGCCCAGGGCCAGGCCCCTGGGGGCCCTCTTGCCCCACCCGCGCCGGGCTCCCGCTCCCTCAGGCCACAGCAGAACCGCCTCTGGGACCCCGGAATTCCGCGCGCCCGCGGCACCGCACGGACCAATGGGTAGGCGCGACGACAAGATATTTGCATGTGGGCGCGCCTCGGCCAATGGGCGGCGAGCGTGGGCGCGTGCGCGCAGGCGGGGCGGCGGCGCGGGCGGCCGGCGGGCTCAGTCGGAGGATGGCCGCGGCCGCGGCGGGTGGAGCCCCGGGCCCAGCCCCCGGCCCCGGGCCCGGCCCCGCCAGGGCCCCGCCGCCCGCCGGCCCCGGCCCCGCCGCCAGGGCCCCGCCGCAGGCGCTCCGGAGGCGTGGGGACTCACGGCGCCGCCAGGCCGCTCTCTTCTTCCTCAACAACATCTCCCTGGACGGCCGGCCCCCGAGCCTGGGCCCGGGCGGAGAGAAGCCCCCGCCGCCGCCGCCGCCGCCGCCCGCGGAGGCCCGCGAGCCGCCCGCGCCGCCGCCGCCGGGACCCCCGGGACCCGAGCCCCCCGCCCGCGGGGCTCCGCCACCGCCGCCGCCGCCACCGCCTCCGCCCGCGCCCCCCGCCGGCCTGCCCGGGCTGCCCGCGCTCGCGGTCAGGGCGTCGGCGCCCCAGGGCCTGCTCAGCCCGGCGCCGGGCCCCGCGCCCCCCAGCCTGGGCCTCGGCCTGGGCCTCGGGCTGGACGGGCAACGCCAGAGGTGAGTGGGGACCGCGGGCAGGATCAGCGCAGGGCTGGGGTGACCTGACAGCCCAGGACACACGGTCGGGGTGACCTGGGGGTCATCGGTCCAGGGCCCCATCTGCACAGGACTTGGGGATCAGAAGGGCTCCTGGGAGCCCAGACACAGGGTTGGGGTACCCTGGGCCTTGCCAGCACTAGAGCCTTGCCTGGCCCCATGATACTTAAGATGTGG
This sequence comes from Spilogale gracilis, assembly GCA_004023965.1. Classification (NCBI taxonomy): domain Eukaryota; kingdom Metazoa; phylum Chordata; class Mammalia; order Carnivora; family Mephitidae; genus Spilogale; species Spilogale gracilis. The sequence continues at coordinate 43,253 of PITA01010869.1, read as the reverse complement.
GGGTCAGCGGTCCTCAGACCCTCTTCCCAGACACAGGGGTCATGGTCTCCTTAATTCTGTCAGCCCCCCCCAACCTTAGAAATCTCCTGAACCCGAGGTTTAGGGTTCTCGCAGCCCTTATCTGCCCCAGACCCACAGCCCCCCCCCCCCCAGCTCTGGACACGCCCCTCCCCGAAGTTTGTATCAGTCCCAGGCTCAGGGATTCTCAAACACCCCTCATGTGTTTCCATGCGTTCTCCACGGTGGATGAACCCTCCAGTCCTCCCTGCCCCGTGACAGGTGGCTTCAAGGCCTTCTGCGCCAGGCTGAACCTCCCAACCGACTGGTCTCCGTCCTCCCTTTACCCTCTGTGCCAACTGCTGTCCTCCCCACCCCGTCCCCTCTGAGCTCAGTGCCCCTGGCCCTGCCCATTCCTCGCTTACACTTACTCTCCCTGCCCTGATTCTGTTTCTAGGAAACCCTCAGGCCTCCCCAGCCTGGCCACCCACCCCTGAGCCCCGCCCCTCCAATCTCCCTGTGCCCAGCAGGCCCCTGGCTGCCAGACTCCTCACTTTCTTCTCCAGAGACCCTTCCACAGCTGCCCACAGAGCTCAGCTTTGGATGCCCGGCCTTCTTGGCCCCTTCCTACAGACACTGGGGCTGTCCCGGATCCTCCCACTGCCCACCTTCACCCTGAGCAGTGATTTGGGGTCTGGGCCTGGGACTCGGGACTGGCTGCTGTCACAGTCCTTGTGGAAGGGCAATGCTTAGCCTGTGCCTGCAGGACAGAGCTGCAGGCCCCGCAGGTGTGCAGGGAGGGGCCGAGAGCAGAGTCCTACCCTCTGGTTGGGCTGAGGCCTCGGGTCCCTGCGATTCAGAGGTGGCTCTTCTCACCTGGAGGTCATCATGGCTGCCTCCCACTCCTGACCCTCAGACAGCGCCAAAGATGATGGGGTTGCCAGGCTTGGTTGTCTGTTCTTGACCTCACATTCTGAGTTGTGCATGGCTCACGGATAAGTGTTGACCGAAGTCACCGTCACACCATAGACAGAAGTATCTCCCAACTCCTGGCAGGCCAGGAGGATGCCCATGGACCTGACCCTTGTGACAGAAAGGCCTGGCCGAGGCCGCAGAGACAGTTAGGGGGCTGAGTGAGGCCAGGGACTCATTCGGCTTCCAGCATAGCAACTCGGCCATCCCTGGGGAGGGGGACTGCTTCTCCAAGAGGAGGCTAGTATTAAGAAAAAGCTGGTTTACCGGTGGAAATCAGTTCATTTTAAAAACAGAGCCCCAAAGCCTACTTGTCCGCTTCCTTGAAGTTGTAGCGTCAGCCTGGAGGATGGTCCCCAGATCAGTCCGGGTATCTAGAGTTCGTCTGTGTTGGGATAAGTCATGGGGGTTCAGAAGGAAAGGGGCTCCCCAGCTGCCAGGCCTGAGCTTCCTGAGAGCAGTCTGTGTCCACTCTCTCTGTCTGCTGTCTGGCGCCAGGCCATCCCTCCCCCCTGCTGGGGAGTGTGTACCTTCTGGGCCGACTGCGTGTCCTTCTAGGCTCTCTGTTAGGCAAACAGGTGACCCTGCCACGGGCCAGACCCCGCAGAGCCAACTAGCCAGCAGCCTGCCCCTCGGAGCCACACTCAAGGGAAGGGCCTGGGGGGCGTGGGTGCTGGAGGCAACACCCATAAGCAGGGGTCCTGCGAGGCCACGGGGGCTGCTGGTGCTCCCGCACTGCCCACACCTAGGAGCGTGGGAGGTCACTGGTGCAGGATGGGAAATTATGGGAGGTGGGGTGCCCTTTGATTTTCCTGCTGCGCCCACCCATCCCTTGTCCCTGCATCCGTGGCCTGAGCCCAGATCACAAACCCTCTCCTGCCACTCCCTCCTTCCTGCCCTCTGGGGCCACCGCTACCTGTGCAGAACTGTCCATCCTCAGGCTCTGCCACAGGGAGTCTCTGCAGAGTGCATGAGGGCTGTCCAGCCAGGCTATGGGGGCGCCTGGTGGCAGGCACAGTCTAAGCATCAGTTGTATTTCCAGAGTGGAGGGCGGAGAGCACCTCCTCCTGAAGTCTGTGCTGGGAGGGTGGTGCTTTGAACTGGCTGTCCTAGGTCTGCCCTCCAGGGACTCTGCTGTGACTGTGGGCAGGAGTCTCACTGAGCCTCCGTGTCCGTCTCTGTGACGTGCTTTTGCCTTCTGTACTACATACCTGAGGAGCTGTGTGAGGTCAGGTGAGATCAGGGGCTCAGCAAGGGGTGGCCTTGGCCAGGAGGTGAGCAGACACCTGTCACGAGCAGGTTATGCTGTGAGTGCTCACACTCAGCCCACAGCAGGGAAGTTGTGCTTCACCCTCGGGGTTCAGCCCAGTGTGGCTTTTCCTGCTACACCGGTGAACAGGTCACGGGAGTCCCAACTTCCCTCCTAGAACCTCTGACACTGTGTTTACTTCCATTTCAACACTGCCTTCACAGCCAAGAGGCGGGCTTCTGGGCTTCTCCGGAGGGCAGAAACAGGTTTCCAGGCCTCTGTTGGCCCCTGCCTGGCCCCACACCCTCTTCTTTCCTAGAAAGCCCGAAGGAGACCCAGCTGCTGAGCAGAGCCCCGTGAGCTGGGCAGCGTTGACCGCAGCCACTTCCTCTCACTGTCCTAGGGGACGCAGGTCTGAGATCAGGGCGGGGCAGGGCTGTGCTCCCTCTGGAAGCCCAGGGAAGGAGCCTTCCTGCCTACCCCAGCTCCAGGTGACCCCAGGTGTCCCTCCAGTCTACTCCATCTTCGTGGTGCTTCTCCTGTCCTTGTATGGACACCAGTCATTGGATCAGGCCCCACCCAAAGGGCCCCCTCTTGATTTGGTCACATCTGCAAAGAGCCTGTCTCTACACTGGGTCATAGTCAGAGACGTCAGGGTTCAGAACTTCAACATTACATTTTGGGGGGCACAGCTGAGCCTGCTACAGCCCTCACTCATGTCCAAGGCACTGAGAACAAGCCAGGGGAGCCAGGGGCACAGCCACGAGGCCAGGGACGTTGCTGTGTTCGCGATTGTGGAGGGCTCCCACTGGAACGATTCTGAGAAGGGCCTGGGGTTTCAGCTGCCGTGCTGGCCAGCGGCCACTTCATGTCCCCGAAGCTGCCGAGCTCCTGTCCAAATTAAACCAATTTCAGTGTAGCATCTGGCCGTTCGTTTACGACTCTGATTTGGGGAGTTCTTGCGGGAGGACAACTGGGCATGGCTGCCGAGGTTAGAGCCTAGAGGCACGTCACCCTGTGGCGCCTTAGAGTCCTTGCTGAGACTTGGACCCAGAGAGCACACCAGGGTCCCATCCCCAGGGGCACTTCAGGCCTGAATGGTTGGCTGGAACATGGGGTCTGAGCTTCTCCTGCCAGGGACTTGATGAGATGGGGTGCCCAGGACAAGTATACACAAGGGTCTGGAAAGTCAGGTGCCCATGCTCACATGGGCACGGAGCAGCAGAGGGCCCCTAGTCATGGGCACGGGTCCCATCAGCAGCCCACGCCAGCTGGTCTGACCCCTTCACTTGGCCCCTCACTCCGTTTGGGTGGTTCTCGGCCCCCAAACAGACCTCAGCTGGGAGCCCTTCCTTGGCTGGGCATTTCTGCAGTGATGAAGTAAAGGGCGTAAGTCAGACGATAGAAACTGTCTAGTAGTGATTTCCAGTTTGCAGGCACATTTCACATCTTGGAGGGTGGTGGCAATTCTGAGAGTGAGCCAGAGGGTGAGCCGGCCTGTGCTTCGTGCAGTGGCCGCCTGTGCCCTTTTGACAGCCTCTCCCCCTCCCCTGACCCTTGGCCCATTCTTCCCCTGAGTCTGATGCAGGCAGCCTCGGGCCAGTCACTGGCCAGCAGAGCTCATCCTGCGGACCCGAGCCCTGACCGTGGGCTCAGCAGACAGGCTTCTTGGGCCGGAGAGCCTGTGTTGCCTGGACATTCGGGGTCAGGGGGGTGCAGGTGACAGGGAACCCAAGTTCTGTTCTTTGTAGCCTGTTTGATAGTGGTTACTGGTGTTTTTAGATGGGGGCGTAAAATACATGTCCCACCCTGGGGGCAACACACACTGTCCTCCAGAAGCTCTCTGCAGCCAGTACTCCCTGGTGCACCAAGACCCCAGCTTCTGTCCATCCCCGGGCGGTGCTCTGCGCCCAGGCGCGCTGTGAGTGCAGCGTACCCAGCCTGCTGTGGCCCATGCCGGCTTGTCTGCTGTGGAGACTGTTTCAGGTCGCGCTGCTGGGATGTTCTGTCCTGCCTGCTGGCTGCACAGACACCTTCCTGGGGGGCAGGTTCCAGAGAGGCCTAGCAGGGCGCCGTTGGCCAGAGCCCATCCATGCAGGGGGCCCAACCTGCTGGGGCCACATGCAAGGCCATGGTGGTCTCACCCCGGGACTCACTGAGGGGCCGGACATTCCCCCAGAGGAATGGCTGCCAGAGATTGACTGGCCAGTGGTTTCTTTTGAAAGGGGCACTGTCCCTGGAGCGGCAGGCCTGCTCCGCATTCTGGGAAGGGTAGGCCCCGCCTGGCCACCTGGGGCGTGACCAGGGCCCTGACTGCCAGCTTCCCTGCCACCTTCACTTTCTGGGAACCCTGCAGACCAGGTGCTGCCCAACACGCGGTCACCGCCACACCCAAGGAAGCTAGGATCTCTGGGGGGACACAGGCTGCTTCTCTTCTGCCCACAGACGCTCCACTTCCAGAATGTTCTGCAGCCCCCAGCTCATCACTGTGCCCTCACTCCGCCCCCTGCTGTTGGAGACGCACCTCCCTCTAGGCCCCCCTTCCGGTATCTGCATGGCAGCCTGATCCTGAGAACACAGTAGGCCTGCATGCCTGGGCCTCCCATGCCCCCCCTACAGACCTGTGCTTCCGAGCTTGGGGCGCTGTGATCAGCACTGTCATGGGCTCTTCATCCCAGCCCAAACAGCGCACCTGGAACACAGGCCAAGTTCAGCAGAGGAGTGCCCAAGGACATGGTGGTGTGGTAGCCTCAACTGCAGCCAGCCCTGTGGGCGCGGAGAGGCAGTACTCCTGCCACTGGCAAACACACGGGTTCCGGTACCCCCTGAGCAGCTGTGTGATCTCAGGCAGCTTGCTTGCCTGCTCTGTGCCTCAGTTTCTCCACATGTGAACTGAGAGTAATAACACTGCCCTCCTGTGCAGTTATCTTGGGGGCTGAGCATGTGTGTAAAACACTTGGGAGGAGAGAGAAATGGAGGAAAACCACGGGTTCCTGCAAAAGCAACTGGGAACAGATTTTAAAGCCTGGTGAGCGGAGTGGCATCATCCCAGAACCAACAGAAGGTGTGAGCTAGGCAGCAGAGGCCCCTGTTTCACCTGCCACTCCAATGGGCAGCGGGCCAGAGGCCGTGTGCAGGGCCGGGCCTCCATGGAGATCGCTGCCGGCCCAGGCCCTGCAGATGGGGCCCCGCATGTGTGGAAGCCTTGGAAAAGGCCCTGAAGTAGCCACACGGGGCCGCTTCATAGGGCCTTGGAACCCAGCCCCGCAGGCAGCATGCAGACACCTCCAGGGACTGTCAGGCTCTCCCTAAGTTGGCGGCTTTTCTTGGCCCAGGTCCTGCCCTTCCACCTGCTCACTCGCACCCCCCCTCCCTCAGGCTTCTTAGGATGCTGGTTGTCTGCCCCGACGTGCCCCTCCTGCAGCCCGTTTGGCCCCCCCCCGCCCCCCAGCTGGTCCTCAGGCCACGGCTGCAGCCCAGGCTCCCCTACCTGATTGACCCTCACCCTCACATCACTTGGCAGGGGGAGGGCACACGCCCCCTCACCAGCTGTGGAGGGGGGTCTCTGCCCCTCTCTGGAGGTGGGGCCACGGTGGAACACCCAGCCTTTCACTGGAGGTTACACTGTGTTCAATTGTCGTTGCTTTTCAGCGAGTTCCTGCTGCTGCTGCCATTTTAAAGACTCACATGGGGCCTAGGCTGTGGCTTCAGGGTGGCAGCCTTGGGGCCCCCAGAACTGCCCTGGTCGTGTAAGCCAGGGCAGGTGCCCAGCTGCTCTGTGCTGCCATAGGCAGTGGCTCCGTGGCAAGAGGTGGTAGCCAGGCCCCTAGCACACGATATTGACCACCTCTACTTGGTGAGGTGGCCTGACCATGCTGAGCCTCATCTGTCATCAGGGGTCCTGTGGAAGGACAGTGTTGTTTCTGGGCAGGCTGCAGCTCCCTGAAGTGGCTTCTTTGGCCAGGTGTCACCCCCCCCTTCCCAGCAGCTGGGGCTCAGTTCACACTCGACACACGGGGTGCCTGGCATGTGCCAGCCCAGGCTCAGTGCAGCGCCCATGTTGCTTCATTTCGTGGACCGCACCGCCGTGGCCTCGGGGAGCCTCCCTCTCGCTGGGAGCATGTGTGGACTCGGGGTCCATCTGCATAGCTTTGTCATAAGTAGCCCTTCCTAGTGAGATGCACACGAGTGGCCCGCGAGGACTGGGAGAGCGACAGGTGACCACAGTGGCGGCCTGGGTGCCCATAACCGGGGTTTGTGATGAGCTGTGCGGCGCCACACAGGGTTTCCGAGCCTTCAGGCTTGAGGTGCTCCTCTGACACAGGGTGGGCGGCTGTGAGCTCTCCCAGAGCAGCTCCTCCCACCTTGGAAGACCTTCCTGCAGCCCCCCATTGCCTTCAGCCTGCTGTGGGGGACCGTAACCTACCCAGCCAATCCTGGGCCAGAGAGGACACCCAGAACATGCTGGGCTGAGCTCCAGGAGGTCACAGGCAGCAGACCAGGGTGCTGGTCCCCCTGGGATTCTTCTGGCCAACTCTGGTCCTTGGGTGGCCCTGTACAAGGCTCAGGCCTCACCCCAGACAGACTCCTAACCTGGTCAGTGGCTGCGGGCTGCCCTTCGGCGGGGAGAAGCCTGAGAGCCCATCTCTCAGGGAGTGCATAGGATGGGAGAGCTGAGGCCCTGCTCTGTCTTCTTACAGAAGGCGAGTCGCCTCCCAGCGTTGCTCTCTTGAGTTCCTGGAAGACGCTGTGGGATGTGCCTCAGTTCAAAGGTAAGGGTATCTGAGACCCAGGGCCAGAGTGGGTCTCGAGGGAGGGAAGAGTGACCTGGTTTTCACCTTGCAGAACGAAACACATATCTGGATCCCCCAGACACAAAGGCCTGAAGAAGACTCACTTCATCAAGAACATGAGGCAGTATGACACAAGGAACAGCAGGTAGCACGTGCCACAGCGAGCACATGGCTGGTCAGGGCTGCCGTCCCATCCTGGGCCCCCGCCTACAGCCCTGGAGCTGCCCACCGTGTCCCCCTCGCATCTAGCAGGGGCCAAGGACCTACCTTGTCCCCCCCTCTGGTTGCCCAGGTGAAGGGACACAGTAGGTGTGGGGATGGAATATGGCCAAGACAGAAGGGCTTGGTTTTGTTTGGGAAGCACAGGGAGTGGTTGAGCTAAAAGCCAGAATGCAACTGCCCCAAATGGGTACAGGCCTGGTCTGGCGGCCCTCGAGGCTTCTGTGTCTGTAGGCGCTGCTTAGGGGCCCTGGGTGTTCCCGTCACCCTCCTCCCGGCCCACCCTGAAGCATCTGAGCCCATTGCCCTTCCTGCTGGAGGCCACACTGCCAAGCGTCCACCCAGCAGCCCTGGTCAGGAAACTTTGTGTTCTCCTAGCTGTGGCCCAGATCCCCCCGCCCCCCACCACAGGACCCCCAGTGTGATGGGCTCATGCTGGTGCTGCTGAGCAGGCTTCAGTGAACCCAGGTGCCCGGTAGCCCCAGCCAGCAGCTATATCACCCAAGTCTCGGGGGGAAGGAATTTCCTCCCAGAAATGCTCGCCACCTGCTCTGACCAACATCTCCCCCCAGGATTGTGCTCATCTGTGCCAAGCGGTCCCTGTGTGCGGCCTTCTCAGTCCTGCCCTACGGAGAAGGCCTGTGGGTCAGGTGAGTGGCCCAGGGAGGCACCAAGCTCAGGCCCTCACCCTGTCACAGCTCCTCAGGAGCTCTGAAGGCCTTTGTGCCCTGGTTCTCTAGCAGGGTGTGTCCACACCATTACTTTGTTTGAGCTGCCTACCGGCAGATGCCTGGGACACCACTTGGGGGGCTGCTGCCATGTCTTGTGCGTGATCCAGGCAGCTGTGTCCCATGCGTAACTCCAGAAAGAAGGGGACGGCACCAGAGTGCCTGGCCATAGGGAGTCCTTCCCCGGGATGGGCCTGGGCCGAGCTGGCCAAGGGGGTGGCCTCAGGTAAAGGTTGGTGCCAACCTCTGGAGTGTTCTAACAGGAAGTGCGTGGGCCTGGGTAGGGGCAGAAAAGGTGGCAGCCGTCTCCCATCCTGTGCACTGCAGTGACCTGAGGGTGGACAGCCAGAAGCAGAGGCACCCGTCTGGCGGCGTCTCCGTGTCTTCTGAGATGGTCTTTGAGTTGGAAGGCGTTGAGCTGGGAGCAGACGGGAAGGCAAGTGTGTCTGTGGTCCATGGGTGGGGTGGGTGGGGTGGGCGTGCAGCTTGCGCTCAGTAAGGCAATAAACACGTGCAGCTGCATCTCCCCTGAATCTTCTAAAACACAGTGTCAGTGGGAGGAAGCCCCACAGCCTTGTAAAAACAGGCCCTGTCGCCTTACTCAGCAGCCAAGTGACAAAAAACCACCTGAGTCAGGAGGATGTCCCGGTGCCCCCTCTGCGCTGGCACTCAGAGGCAGGGAGAGGTTCCTGTGCGGCAGATTCTACACAGGATGGCCAGGATATCATTCCGGAATGTTCTTGTTACTGAGAACACTAACCCCAGGCGAGCAGCACCCAGTGCAGGGCCATTAGCTCTCAGTAGGTCCTTCCTTATCCCTGCACTGGTCGCAGGTGTGCGGGGCCCCCCTGCGGCAGGAAGGCGTAGGGCCCAGCTTGCCAGACCTCTGGTCTCAGGACAGGGCCGGGGCCCAGGGGCAACAGGGACTGAGCCCTGACACCCTTGCCTCTCCAGGTGGTCTCTTATGCCAAGTTCTTGTATCCTACCAACGCCCTGGTCACACACAAGATAGACAGCCACGGCCCACTGCCCCAGTCCCGGCCCAGCGTCTCCCGTGCTCTGCCAGGCTCAAGATACAAACCAGCCCCAGCCAAGTCAGCGTCAGCCAGCACGGAACTAGGTAACCTCATGTGCACTAACTGGGCGCAGGGCAGGCAGCCTCACCAGCTGGGCAACAGACAGCATGTGGCAGACCAGGGTCCCATTCCAGTCCACAGTCCCCAGTCCAGACAGGGTGCCAGGCTCGGGAACAGGGTCAGGAGAAGGGACTCCTGCTAGAGCAGACAGCCTAGGCTTCATGCGACTGGGCACTGGAGAGATCCCGTGTCCACCGATGGTGTGGGGGCAGAGGGCCCCTCCCTGTCAGGACCTCCCTCCTTCCACCCAGCTCTCACGGACTGGGAACCACAGCCTGTAGCCCCTCCCAGACCACAGACCCCAGCTCGGGGACTCGTGGTGCATCAGGGCTGCCCTCTGCCTGCAGGGTGCGATGCCGGGGATGTGCTGGAATACAACCCCAACCTCCTGGACGACCCGCAGTGGCCCTGTGGCAAGCACAAGAGGGTCCTCATCTTCGCTTCTTACATGGTACGGGGAGCACCACCGCATGCCCACCCCGCACACCCCCCGGGCCTCTGGGGCAGGCTGAGTGCCAGCTGCCAGGGCGGGGCTAACGTGCCCCCCCACCCCCAGGACAGCAGCAGCACCTCAGGATAGGAGGGGGCACACAGGAGGCCAGAGGGCTGCCTACTCTGCATCCACGGTCCTGGGGCATGGCCTCGGCAGAGCTGCTGCCTGAAACCACCACACGTTGACATCGCATACCCAGGCCGGCATGAGATCGCCGCCCAGGGGCGTGGGCAGGTGGGCCCCAAGCCTGTGCAGGGCCAGCTCCTACCTGCTGCCTCATCTCCTGCAGACCACGGTGATAGAGTATGTGAAGCCCTCTGACCTCAAGAAGGACATGAACGAGACCTTCCGTGAGAAGTTCCCACATATCAGACTGACGCTGAGCAAGATCCGGAGGTAGGGGGGCTGAGGTGGGGTCTCCGGGGCCCCAGCATGCGGTGGGGCCCTTCTCTCCTCCCCCACTTCTGGCAGATCTGTGAGCTTCACAAATCCACACATGCCACCCCCCCAGCCCCTGCCCACCTCCTGCCATCTGTCCAGGCCAATGGCAGCTGTACCCCAGTCTCCTGCCTGCCATCACTGTGCACCAGGCTGCCTTGCTGCTTCTCGAACCCACACCTCCTAGCCCTCCTCCTTGATACCCAGGACAGCACAGGAGGCAGGCACTGACCCCCCCCTCCCCCACCATGAGCGATGGTATTGAGGGCTGAGGGGGCTGGTTCAAGACCTCACAGTGAATAAATGGCAGACTGCCCTGTCCTGGGTACTTTTAGCCCCACTGCATCACCAGCAGTGCCCACAGGGGCTTTGGTGAAGGTCTGTTAGATACTGCCTCAGTGTGTCTACACCACAGGGCCTTTCCACGGGTGGTTTTCTCCCTGCATTGTCCTCCCGGCTACCACGGGACAGCAGGGATTGTCCTCTGTCATGTCCCTGGGAGTGGGAGGACAGTGTGGGCCAGCCAGTGCAGCTGAGGGAGGCAGGTGCCACAGGCCAACATCAGCCAGCTCTCCCGCCAAGCTGCGGGCTGTGTGCTGGGCCGTGCCCACCCACAGGGAGTGGGGCTTTCCAGCAGCCCGGAAGGCCGTCCCGGGGCCCGGAGAAGGTGGCTGCTTCCTCGGCCCCCGAGCACCAGGCCTCCCTGTGACCTGCAGTTTGAAGCGGGAGATGCGGAACCTTTCTGAGGAGTGCAGCCTGGAGCCCGTGACGGTGTCCATGGCCTATGTGTACTTCGAGAAGCTGGTCCTGCAGGGCAAACTCAACAAGCAGAACCGTAAGCTGTGCGCTGGGGCGTGTGTGCTGCTCGCAGCCAAGATCAGCAGCGACCTCCGCAGAAGTGAAGTGAAGCAGCTTATCGACGTGAGTATGCCTGCCCCACCCCCCAGGAACCTGGAGCCGGGCTGCACCTGCGCCCCAGCCCGCTGCCCCAGACTGAAGACAGAGCTGGGCCTGATGTAACCACCTCACTTTTTCAATGCAGAAGCTAGAAGAAAGGTTCCGATTCAACAGACGGGATCTCATTGGGTTTGAGTTCACCGTGCTGGTGGCCTTGGAGCTGGCGCTCTACCTTCCTGACAGCCAGGTGTTACCTCATTACCGGCGTCTCACACAGCAGTTCTAGCTGAGGCTGGCTTCCCCGCACCCGCACACAGGCCCAGGAGGTGTTCTCAGGCCCTGCACGCCCACCGGACCCCACTTCAGCACCCACCTGGCAGGGATTCGCCTGCCCTCTGTGACTGACGCCGCTGTCTTCACACCCTTGAGTCCTTGGAGAGACACTGCTTTTGTTCCAAAGCACACCATGCCCACAGTGTTCCTGAGAGCCAGTTTGCATTTTCACAGAAACAAGATGGGAGGTTTTTCCACATGCCTGAGAGCGGCTGCAGGGGACCCCAGCTTACCTTGTGCAGCCACCCCAGCTCTGCAGCGTCCTTCTCCTTTGCGTCTTCCACGAACCACCGCAGCCGCTGCATGAGCCTCACAGTGAACATCTGGGTTTCCACACCCTACCTGACCCGCTGAAATTGCTGAAGTTGACTAACAAAGCCTTAGTCTTGGCTGCGGAGAGGAGATGCGGCCCCGCCCCCCACCGCTCCCTCCCAGCCCAGCAGCGCCCCCTCCCCTGCACCCACAGGCAGAACTCTGGCATTAGGTTAAGTCAACCAGAGCAGTTTATCTCATTCGTTACTCTTTAGAGCATCGTGTCACTGTGAAATCCGCACAATCCAGCGGGCCTTGGCGCAGATCCTGGCCCATCCCTGGGGACCTGCCCCTTACCTCTCCACAGGAAACCCTGCTTGCCTGCAACACTCTGGGCTTTCAGGATGACTGGATTGCTTGCTCTTGGCTCGTGATCTTCCTAAGCAATATTGTGATGGCGAAAAACAGTGTATTTATTGTTACTTGGGATTTGATTCTATGGATCTAAGGAAACAAAAATTGGTTACCTGAGATCTGTTGAAGTCTGTGACTTGAAACCACACTTAATCCTCAAGCAGGCAGGAGACAGGCTCCTCCATGGCCCTGCACCCCACAGCACCATAGCCCTCAGGGGGTCAGTGCTCACCCGGTTTCTTCCCAGGCAGGAGGGAGCAGTAGTCCTCGCTGTCACAAAGGGAGCCCAAGGGGTAGTGGCCATCACCTGTGTACAGGCTTGTGCCCCACTTGCTGACCAGGGCCTATTCTACTTTTCCGTGTCTTTGTGACCTTCCCACACACCCCGTAACCTGGTTCTCCAGCGTGCTGCCCTACCAAACACTGAAGAACTGCGGAGTTTCTCCCCTTGGGTCAGCTGCTGTCAAAATGACATTGGCTGGGCCACTTAGCTGCTTCCCTATTGCTGTCCTATGAACCTGTCACAGGACCTAGGCTACAGCCCACCCCATACTCGTGTGAACTGGTGCTTCTGCAAAAAGGACACCCCAGTTCTCATCACAGCACTCAGGCACCAGCACCCGTGTCTGCCCACAGGCCAGCTGTTCCCTCCTTACTTGGGCCAGGGGAGACCACAGCATCAAAGCCAAAGTCATCAAAGTTCATCTTCTAACCTTATTTATTGTGGAGGACCTCCCCATCCTCTTCAGCGTGGCCCCTTAACCCCAATGTCCCCAAGGTGAAGATGGGCATTTCCTTCTTGATAGCAACCTGTCTCACCACCTCTGTCTCAAGGGTATTTTCAGGTTACAAGTACTGCACACGACTGACCCCAGGTGTGCATCCTGGTTCAGCTTCACCTCAGAAGAGGGCACGGTCCTTGGGAACTTCCACACAGACCTTCGGGCAGCCGAGACGGGACCTGAGTGGATGTGTTCCGGTCCAGCGGGTCGGTCCTCCCTAGGTGTGTCTTTGTGTCACCCCTGCAGAAGGCTGGTCTCCTGTGGTATTCAACAGTCACCACAGCAAAGCCAGTACTGAAGCCAAACTGCAGCCTGAACCCGAGAGGCGACTGAGGGCCCAACACAGCTCTCGGCACTTGGTACCAGGGGGGCACTGAAAAGTGTGCTGCCCGACTATCTGACCTCATTGTCCAATCACATGTCATGGTTTATTTGCAAATGGTAATGTATTTGTGGTTTGAAGTAAAACGTGGTTTTCCAATGTACTCCGTGGTAGCAGGCTGTTCTTTCCTCTAAGCCGCCCCTCCTTGTCAGACACGCCCAGCCCCGACTCTGACTGACAACCCCCCCCAACACAACCAGTCACACAACAAACCGACACAAATGGGTTTTACTGTTTATTTAGGACTGACATCCCACATTTGTGATCTCCAATCAGAAGTTCCTAGGAGAAAAACACAATGTTACAACCTTGTTTCTGAAAAGGTCCGCGGCCTCTATGCCGACTCGTAAGCCCTCTTTCTTACTTCGAAACGATGCCATCGGCCTTGGCCAGTCGGAGGATGGAGTCGTCGGACTCACCCTGGGGAAGAGCACCGTGGGCTAGCTCCTCTGCCCTGCGAGCTGGCAGGGCACAGACTAGCCCAGTCTCCTGACCTCACACCTGACTCCCCGGGTTGGGGGGCTGTCTCTGTGGACCAGGCTGCCTCTACTGACCAGCAAGTGCCAAGGTCAAGGCCCCCTTTCCCGGCCCCCCTCCCCCCCACCACCGCCGCCTTCACCCCAGGAGGGGGCGGGCAGGCAGCTCATCCCCCTTCCCTTCCCCACCGCCACACCGCGCGCCCCGGGGAAGCCAAGCAGGGACACACTCACCATCCTGCGGATGGCCCCACAGATCGCGTAGGTTTTGAACTGGCCGTTGAACCTGCCCGTCACCTTGTCCACCTGCAAACCGTCCACCCGCGTCACGCAGACCGCCGGGCACCTTTAACTCTACACCAGGGGCCCGGGGACAACCAACCCCGCAGGCCGCCCTGGGAGCTTCCGCCCTCCTCCCACCCCCCCGGCGGGACCGGCCCTCCGCCGCCCGGCTCACCTCGGCCACGTTCATCTGGATGGACGCGTGGTCCTTGGCGCCGATGATGCGGTTGCTGGCGGAGCTGCAGGGGGAGGAGCGCAGTGAGCGGGCGGGAGTGCAGGGAGGGCGGGAGTGGGGCGCAGAGCTCGCTCACCATTTCCGCGGCACGTACAGGTCCACGAACTCGCCGGCGTCGTTCTGCATGTCGAGGGCGCGCCTGCGGGAGCCCGCGGCGCTGTGAGGCCGGGCAGTGTCCCCTCCCCCGCCCGCCGCGGCCCCGGTCTCCGACCCCCGCCCCGGCGTCCCCGCCCCGGCGACCGCGTCCCGGCCGCCCGGCCCACCTGCTGCCACCACCACGAGCGCGAGCGCAGAAAGGAAGCGCGGCGTCCTCCGGCGGCGGTATTGGCGGGCGGGGCGGGGCCTCGGAGAGTGCTTCCGGGTCCCAGCGCGCCGCGCGCCCCCTGCCTTTCGGGTGTACTTCCGCTTCCAGCGGCCGGGGAGGGACCTCAGCGCGTTGGGCAGCGGGGCCCAGCGGGCTGCGGACTCGCCCGGCTGGCGGCGGGGCCGGGGTGGGGAGGAGCTGCGACGCAGGCTGGACAAACCCTCCCGGGACTTGCCTGGCGGAAAGCGGCCTAGGACCCCGTGCGGATGGCCTCCAGAGCGAGTGGCTGATCCGAAGCCGAGCGAGGCGCGGGCAGGCGGCGGAGGGAGCAGCCGGGTCCGGTCTGCGGTCCCCTCTGCGGCGGGGGGACGCCACCCCTCCGGAAACCGAGCTCCGAGCAGGGTTGAGGACAGGACCCGGCCCCGGGCAGCGCTGAGCCGGACGGGCCCGTGCACTGCAGTCCCGCGGGTGGACTGGGCGGCCCCTCAGCTGCCACCTCGGCTTGGGATTCCGCCTCTCAGACCTGGCGGCCCTGCCTCGCCCGCGGGAGGGGGAGCGTACCTTTGCCGCGCCGGTCTGCCCGGAGCTCCCTGCAGCTGCACACAGCAGGCGCCAAAACACGAAGTCAAGGCAGCCTGGCCGCACGCACCCTGTTGGCCAGCTGCCTTCGGGCTATGGGAGAATTTAACTCCTGGGCCTGGCCGGAGCCTAGGCTGCAAGGCCTCGCGTGCCTGCAAACCGGCGTCCCGGTAGCAGGGTGCTGTTGTTGCCGAGCCCCACCCGGTGGGCGCCCCAGCCGCTGGGCGCCAGGCATGTGGCCACGGAGGCGGGCCCCTCCGGAAGGTCACTCGCGTATGCCTGCAGGCCCTGTTTGTGACTGGGGATTCCCGCACCTGGCCTGTCTGCATGTGGGTCAACACAGCTAGGCCTGCTCATGGAAAGAGTCTGTAGCCTCAAGGCAGGCGTCAGAGGCGGCCACCTGCCAGAATGCCAGAAAGGAGACAGGTCTGCAGAGGCTCTTCCTTGAGCATTCTGCGCAGTAGGGAGCCCAGAAATAAACCACATACATGGTCAAATGATTGTCTACAGGGCTGCCAAGACCACACTGGGGCAAAGATCTGTCTCTTCAACAAAGGGTGAAAACAGGATACCTGCATGCAGAAGAATGAAGCAGGGCCCTTACACCTACATAAAACTAAAGTGGATCCAGGGCCTAAAACTATAAAATTCTTAGAAGAAAATGTACAACACAAGTTTCATGATACTGGACTTGATTTTGACATGAGACCAAAGGCATGGACAAAAACAGGACACAAAATTTGTTCATCAAAAGATAAAACAGTGAAAAGGCAACCCACAGAGTGGAAGGAAATATTGCATCACTCATCTGATAAGGGAATCAATATCCAGAATAGAGAACAAAAACAACAGAAAAGCCAACAACCCAATTCAAAAGTAGGCAAAGGACTCCAGCAGACATTTCTCCAAAGAGGATACACAAATTTAACAATGCACATTTAATTTTGCTCATTTAAAATTTAATAATAAGCACATTTGAAATTGCTCGACATCGCTAATTAGAGAAATGCAAATCAGAGCTACATTGAGATACCATTTCACACCCATTAGTAGGGCAACTATAAAAACAAAAATGTTGGCACAGATGTGGAGAAATTGGAACCCTTGCCCATTGTTGGTAGAAATACAACCTGTGAAGCCATTGTAAGGGGTACTGTACTGGTTTCTCAAAAAGAATTAACCAAATGGGGGCACCTGGGTGGTTCAGTGGGTTAAGCCTCTGCCTTTGGCTCAGGTCATGATAGGACCCTGGGCTTGAGGCCCGTATTGGGCTCTCTGCTCAGCAGGGAGCCTGCTTCCTCCTCTCTCTCTGCCTGCTTGCGATCTCTGTCAAATAAATAAATAAAATCTTTAAAAAAAAATTTAACCAAATGATCAGTAAGTCCACTTGTGAGCATATACACAGAAGAATTGAAAACGAGATCTCGAAGGGATGTTTGTACACCTATTTATAGCAGTGTTATTCACAATAGCCAAAAAGCAGAAGCAACCCATGTGCCCACTGGTGTGTGAACACCAAAATGTGGTCTACATGTATAAGGGAGTATTATTAAGCCTTAAAAAGGAAGAAAATTCTGACACATGCATAGAGTTGAACCTTGAGGACGTTGTGTTGAGTGAAATACACCAATCACAAAAAGACAAATACTGCCCAATTACACTTTTATGAGGTACTTAGAGTCATCAAAATCAAAGAGTAGGATGGTGGATGCCAGTGTCTGGGGAAGTTAGTGTTTAATGGGGACAGAGTTTCAGTTTTGCAAAATGAAGAATTCTGAAGATAGATGGCAGTGATGTGTGTTATTAACGTATTCAATACCATTGAGCAGTACACTTAAATGGTTAACATAGTAGGTTTTGGGGGGCACCTGGGTGGCTCAGTGGTTAAGCCTCTGCCTTCAGCTCAGGTCACCATCCCGGAGTTAGGAGCCCCGAGTTAGGCTGCCTGCTCGGCGGGAAGCCTGCTTCTCCTTCTCTCACTCCCACTGCTTGTGTTCCCTCTCTGGCTGTGTTTCTCTATGTCAAATAAATAAAATCTTTTTTTTTTTTTAATTTACCCATTTGTTTGAGAGAGAGATAGTGAGTGAGAGAAGCAAGAGAGAGAAGAAGATCAGAGGGAGAAGCAGACTCCCCGCGGAGCTGGGAGCCCGATGTGGGACTCGATCCAGGGACTCCAGGATCATGACCTGAGCTAAAGGCAGTGGCCCAACCAACTGAGCCACCCAGGCACCCAAATAAAATCTTTAAAAAAAAAATAGATTTTTCATTACTTGTGTTTATTTTAAAATTTTTATTTTTAAGTAATCTCTGCACACAACATGGGACTCAAACCCACAACTCCAAGGCCAAAAGTCTCACGCTCTACCAACTGAGCCAGCCTCCCCATAAATTGTTAACACAATTTTGAAAAAATGTAAGACTATAGGACACAAACAGGTGTACACACCTCTTTCCACTAGGACAGAGTCCCAAGGCCAAGTTCTTCAAGGGGAGATTCTGTGCCCCCCCCCACCCTATGGCCCGTGACACCTGGACGAGCCCTTCTCTTAAGAAATCCTGCTGTCCCTCAGCCGTTAAACATTTGCCTTTGCCTCAGGTCATGATCCCAGGGTTCTGGGATTGGGCCCCGAATCAGGCTGAATCAGGCTGCCTGGTCAGTGGGAAGCCTGCTTCTCCCTCTCCCACTCACCCTGCTTTTGTTCTCTCTCTCACTATGTCTCTCTCTGTCACATAAATAAATAAAATCTTAAAAACAAAAAACAAAAAAACAAAAAAAACCCTGCTGTCCGAAGTCCCAGACCCCCCTTTGGAGCAACTGGTCCCCTAAAGGGAGCCAGATAGACCTCTCTTCAGTTGGGTCCCTGCGACCTGTAGGGGATGGGTGGCTGTAGACATCAAGAGCCTAGGTTAGAGGGGCTCCTGGGTTTCTCAGAGGATTAAGCTTCTGCCTTTGGCTCAGGTCATGGTCTCAGGGTCCTGGGATCAAGTCCCACATAGGGCTCTCTGCTCAGCGGGGAGCCTGCTTTCCCCTCTTTTTCTGCCTGCCTCTCTGCCTATCTGTGATCTCTCTCTCTATCAAATAAATAAATAAAATATTTAAAAAAAGAAAAAGAGCCTAGGTTAGGGATGGCCTCATGGCACCTGTGCTGTCCCCAGCAGCCACTATGGGGCGTCCAACAGCTGTGCCTGGCTGCAGCTGTGGGAGAGGCCCTAGAACAGAGGTTCACCTGTCAGTTCCCAGCCCACTTCCCTGCTGGCTGAAGGGGCCTGAGTCACCTCCCTCAGACCCCTGGCCCCTTGCCCATGGGGTAAATTGTCTACTAAACTTCCTGTGGGGTCTTCTAGGTTGGGGAAGGTCCAGAGGCCAGGAAGGACAAAGTCAGGGAGGGAGTGGGCAGGAAGACCTGGCACCTAAAGATGCATCAGGCTCAGCCCCTTTTGTAGATCCCAGGGCAACCCCTAGGAGTTCAGCAGCAGCTGTTCTGCAGGGTGGTGCCAGTCAGGATTCCTAAGTGCACCTGTGTCTACTCAAGAATATATGCCTGTTCCTGCCTCCACTCTACCCTCCCAAGTGCTCTAGATAACCTTGACCATCAATATCACATCAGAATCACAAGTTGAGCTTGTACTCTTTCTCCACCTCTTAACTGTGTGACCTTGGATGAATTACTTAGCTGCCTTCTCCTGGCTGTAAAGTGGGGGCAATGGTAATAAAGCCACTCCACAGAGCTGGGGTTGTCTACATTCAATGGACTAACACATGCAGTGCTCAGAATGAGTGTGGCATTCAGGAAGTCCTCGGCGTGCCAGCATTCACCACCATCACCAGCATCACCAGCATCACCATCACCACCATCATCACCATCTCCACCATCACTGCCATCACCATCACCACCATCACCACCATCACCATCACCATCATCACCATCACCATCATCACCATCATCACCATCACCACCATCATCACCACCACCACCACCATCACCATCATCACCATCACCATCAGCACCATCATCATCAGTACCATCATCATTACCACCACCATCACCATCACCACCATCACCATCATCACCACCACCATCACCACCACCATCATCACCACCACCATCACCACCACCATCACCATCTCCACCATCACCGCCATCACCATCATCACCATCACCATCATCACCATCACCATCATCACCATCATCACCCTCATCATCATCATCATCACCACCATCACCACTACCTCCACCACATCATCATTATTGTTGTTGTTATATTGTAGCTCCCAGTCATATGACTAGATTGGAATCCTGAGCTGGAGACAGGAAACTGTATTGAAACCACACCAATCTCATCCGGGTCCACATTCAGGTATCCCAGGCAGATGATGGTAGCTGGCAGCATTGATCAGTGTCTGTGTGCAGCAGCCACTGCCCACTTTCCCAGCATGTCTTGCAGGCCTGATCAGACACAGGTCAGTGAGGCCCTGACCTGTGGGGCAGTGCCGTCTTCCAGGGGACCCTCTGCCTCTTCCTCCCACAACAGTTGTTTCTGGGCTGGGCGGGGCCAGGCCAGTGTGAAATGCATTGTGTGTGGAAGGGAACAAGCCCCAAACCAGGAAACCCTTCTTCCGGGCCTGGGGCGGGGGCCAGGGTGAGCGGCAGGTCAGGGCCGGCCAGACCTGGCTAGGAGCTGCAGCCACCCGCCCCTCCAGCTTGCACCACCCCCCTCCTCAGAGAAGGCCTGGCTCCATTCCCTGGGGCTGTAGGGCGGGGCGTTTGCAAGCCACCAGCGGGTCCTGTGACCATAGCCTCCCAGCCTGACTCAGAGCTGTCCTCTGATCCCAGACGGAAGCAGTCACTGCCCTTCCATCTTGATGGGGGTCAAAGGTCATCCCACCATATGAGTCAACCTCGATGCCACAGGTCTAGGGCCTCTGGCGTCATTACTCAGTCAGTGCCTGGGGCAGCCCGGGAGGGCCGGGCTAGCACCCCATTCCACTCGATTTTACCTTATTTTATGATCTTGTTTTGTCATTTTATTTTACTATTTCACTATCTTTTGCTTCTATTCAGTTTATCTCACTTTATCTCAACTATCTTACTTCATTTTGTCCTTTTACCATTTATTTTACTTTTAGATTTTTTTCATGGAGCTGTAACCCACATGTGACAAAAAGCCCAAACACAGGTCCTGAGCGTCCCTCTCCCTGGATGTTGGCACCTATGCACACCTAAGGCAGAGCTTTCTGATGACCGTGCATCCTGGGGCAGGGTCTGGGTGTCCCGGTCCCCTTCCCCACGTGCCTCCCAGGAGGTTCCTTCAGGCCTCCTCACAGAATGTAGCTGCAGGCACCCAGAGGGCCAGATGATGCCAGGCAACCGCCAGTGGCAGGGACACTGAGCTCAGAGACACCCAAGACTGTCCCATCTTCTGGCCTCACCCCTCCTGTGGGGGCTGGGTACAGAGGACCGTGCCAGGTGACAGGAAAGGCGGCACTTCCGTCCAAGCACACGGAGGGGTTGCCAGGCTGTCTGGAGGCCAGCGTGTTCCAGCCGGAGTGGGTGTGGTTTGGAGTTCCATGGGAGAAGGCTGCGGAGCCCAGGCAGCAAAGCCCACCACACAGAGGCTGGGGTCTGAGCCCAAGATGGCTTCTGACCGCAGGCACAGACCCGAGCCCCCACGCAGCCACCCCCATCTCAAGAGAAGGCAGCACATTAAGGAAGGCAAGGCCCTGGGGGGCCTGGGAATGGCCTGTGTTCCAGCGCCGTCCCCCTACTCCTGGCCGTTCTCCCTCCTGAGCCTCTGTTTCCCCATCAGGAGGCTGGAGCCATTCTCCCAATTCTAGGTGGAGGCTGGGGTTCCACAGAAAGCGGGGATTAGGAGCCTATAAGGAGGGGGGAGGGGAGCAGAGCTGGCAGCGTGTCACACCTGGGGAGACACGGGACACCCTTGCACCCACCCTTTTGCCCCTGCTCCTCCTGTAGGAAACAGGGTGGGGCCCCTTGCCTGCCCGCCCGCCCACCCGCTCTCTGCCGGGGAGGTGACCCTGCAGCACGGGGCGCTCGGGCAGCAGGCACGTCGGCAAGCAGCCGCCAGCACTGGGCTCCACAGCAGCAGCGTCCCCCAGACAGCCATGTGCAGGGAGCTCACCGCCCGGCATTTCCACCGCCTCTGAACTGCGGTCTGAGAGTAGCCGCCCTCTGGAGAGGGTCCTGACCAACCGCCTAGTGCCCGTCAAGGCCCCACAGAGTCTCTGTGGCGACCCTGAGAGGAGGGACAGTTGTGAACCCATTTTACAGAGTGGGAAACAGAGGCCAAGGGAGAGGAAGTTGCACCCCCACCCAGAGTCACATAGCTAGGGCGCGGCGGGGCAGAGGGGTGAGGTAAATGCGACCAGGACGGCCTCTGTGTTAGAGAGAGGGGTGAACACGGGGTCTCAGTCATGGGCACCTGCAGGTTTGCACCCCAGTAACACCCACTGTGGGCCTGAGATGGACTAGACAGGTAGGTGGCCTGGGTCCCCAGCCCAGGGAGCGGCTGACAGAGACTCCTCTCTGTGCCCAGCCCCGCCCGCAGCTGGGCATGTCACCAGCTGCCAATACATGCCCAGAGGCAAAGGTGTATTTGGCCTCAAAAGCCAAGGTAGAAAATGACAGGATCTAAATTCCTGTCCCAGGTATGTGTGTGGGCCTGGCCCAGGCTTGTCTAGCTGGGCCTGGGCCCCCAGCTCCTCCTCTTTGCGGGCAGCTTTGCTCCCCTCCCCCAGCCCAGCTCTGCAGGATCTCTGGGCTCCTAAATTTCTGGGGAGTCCCTCTCCAGCATGACCTTGTGCAAGTAGCTACGGGAAGGTGCCGGTGCTTTGCTCCTGGGCACTGGGTGGACACTGGGCTCAGCAGTTTGCAAGACACATGGTCCCCACCCTGGGGAGCTCGTGACCTGAGGAAGAGGCCCAGGACGGCAGCTCTAACCTGGGGGTGGTCCCTCCAGAACCATGCCAAGGTTGTTACAGCTGGGGGAAGAGAGGTGCTTACTGGCCGCTTGCGGGTGGAGGTCAGGGGCACTGTTGCACGGCCCAGTGCCCAGGAAGACCCCTCAGGGAGATGTTGAGCCCAGAATGCCTGGTCTGGGGTTTTGAAGGGTCATCAGGGAAAGCCTCTCTGAGGAGGGGACATCGCCATGCAGCAACCACCCGCGAGAGTCCTCCTGGTCCCCCCCACCCTTCCACCCCCGCCCCCGCAGGCAGGCGTGCTGGGCTGGGGGCAGGGTGAGGTGCAGGCCTGGGGAATTCCAGAAGGCTTCTCAGCTCCCTGAGGCCTCAGCCACATTCCTCCCCAGGGTGGGCGGGAGACCGGAGGGCTCAGTGCATTCCTGGTGAAGATGGGCAGGCCAGTTGTATGAGCCAGAGAGCAAAGCAGGCCCTGCCCCTCTCCGTTCCCTGGGGCCTCATTGCCACAACTCAGGTGGGCTTTTGCTGGCAAGCCTGTGGGCAGGAGGCCTGATTAGCAAACCGTCCAGGTTGGAAGGAACCCCTTGCAGATCAGGACTTAGCAGCATGGAGGGCTCAGCGGGACCAGAGCCACAAGGGGCCGGGTCACACGTGGCCTCTCCAATGGCCAGTGCCCCCCTCTGCAAAATGGGTTTTTAGTGACAACAGGGAAGCAGGAAAACACAATCAGCCCTATTCACACGGGGGCAGGGGGGTGCCAGGGAGGCCATGCCCCTGACCTCAGGTCACATGGACCAGTCTAGGCTCCCAGCCCCCGCTGCCCCCGCCGCTCCTGGACTGTTCTGAGAGGAGGCCCAGGTGAGACCAGGCGTGGGACCCAGACTGCTTTCCAGAAGAAGACTGGACTCCCAGTCGCCCCCAGCGGCCTGGCCGGAGCTGGCCGGTCTCCCTGTGTTTACACTCCCCCAGAGGAGACGCAGGACACATGTTTGTAAATGTTGGAGCCTGAGGTAGACAGAGGCCTGGAGCGGAGCCCAGCCACTCCTCCGCGTGGGGAGCGGGGACAGCCCCAGGCCATCCTGGAGGGGCACCAGCCACCCAGCCCTCTCTTCCCCATGCCCACCCGCTGGAGCTGGAGGCCACACGTGCCGTCTCGGTGGGCACCTCCGCGTCTCCCCCACCTACCCGCTGTCCTTGTGGGATTCAGGGTAACACTAGATGGGTGGGGTCACAGGTCACTGCATCTGGAGCACCGGTTAGCCTAGGGGAGCCCCCCCACACACTCGGGGCCCCCTGGAAGCTGTGGAGGGGTGAGGCCTGGAGCTCGGGGCTCATTTCACAGTCCGGCCTCTGGGGCGCCCACGGCAGGCACCCTGCACAGCAACCTGTGGGGAGGCGATGGGGACAGGGCGGGGTAGGGGCCGTGACTCAGCGTCTCCACAGACAGGACCCAGTGGCATCTCACACTCAAGCTGAGTCATTCAGCTGTTGAGGGTTGGGGGTTCACCACAGCCCTAAACACAGACCCATGTCTCACCAGAAGCATGGAACCAGCTGGTGTGCATGGGCAGGCCACACAGGGGGTCGGTGCCCGGGCGCTCTGACATGTCTCTGCCACCACCATCTCTACCTGAGGTCTGACAGGCACCCGTTCCGCCTGCGTGGTTCCTCCGGGGCCCCCACCTAGCCTCCACGATGGAAAGACCAGTGGCTGAACCGTGCCCCAAGCCCTTTCCTGGTCCCTGGGTGACCTCCTTGAAGAGCCCATGTCCCAGGACGCATCCATGTTGTGGCAGTCATCGGGACTTTCCAGGCTGACCAGCACGCACTGGCACACTGGCCACATCGCATCCCCTGCTCGCCCACGCATGGACATACAACCTTTGTGGACACATGCTTCTGTCTCTCCTGTGCATGTCCCCACAGCAGAAGAGCTGCATCCCAGGCTGACGTGGGGCTTCGTCTTCGAGGAGGCCACGCCAGTGGCCATGAGGAGCTGTGGTCACAGAGCAACGACTGTGCCGTGGACCTTGGGCTGCTCTGGTGGTGCCCAGGTCGGGCTATGGAGCCAGCACCCATCAGCCTGCTTGCCATGGGGCCTCCGGGCCAGGGGAAGATGGTGGGCCAGGAGTCCCCATACAAGATAAATCACAAAATAATAAAACGAAATCAAGTCATGAATGTAAGTAGCTGAGTGAACAAAGGAAGACTGTGTCACGGACAGGGTGCTGGGGGCCCAGCCATGGTCTGTGGGGTGGGCCAAGAGCAGGGAGGGGGGCATTCCTGGTGCAGGAGCCCCTTCATCACAGCAGTGCTGTGGAGAGTGCTCGACATTTGTGAGGTTGGAGTGCTGGGTGGGGGGGCGTGGGGCGGCCTCTCAGCCAAGGCTGGCAGAGGGGGGACCCCATTTCTCAGTGGGGCCGGCAGGGCAGGTGGGTCTGAATGGCATCCAGACCAGGGTTCCCCGGTGAGATGTCTCGGGCTCCAGCCAGCCCGGTCTGAACCACAGCAGGAGAGAGGGGGCAGTCCTTCCCGGGGCCTCCCACCCCCACACGGGCCCCCGCCAGTCTTCTGCTGCATCCCCTTCAGAGCACATCCCAGGTGGACAGCTGGTGTGTGCCTCTCTGGCCCCTTCCTGGCTCCCTTCCTCCCCGAGCCGCTGGGACCCTGTGACTACAGCTTCGCCAGCAAGAGTGGCCCTGTCTTCACTGCGACTGTCCCTCATGGGAAATGAATCTATTCTCCCAAGACGCCAGCGCTCTGCGGCCAGACATGGCTGTGGGGGTACCCCAGGGCTGCCCGTGGGGCTGAGTGTGGCAGACCTAGGGCATCAGGCAGGGAGGAGAGAGAGAGAGAAGCCTGAGAGGGAGAGTCAGAAGAGACAGAAGAATGAGCAGAGGATGAAGGGGAAGGCGAGGGCCTTGGAAGGTGGAGGTGGCCTGGGGACTCCTCCTGCTCTCAGGGGTGCATGGTCCAGGCCAGGCCAGCTCAGACAGAGGAGGAGACTTGGTGGGGGCTGTCTGCCTGGCTGGTCTAGCCCAGAGCAGGGCTGCAGGGAAGGGAGGGGCTGCACCTGCTGGGCACTGGTGTGGCTTGGGCAGTGCCCAGAGGGGCCTGTTGACCTGCGTTGCCCCCCAGGGCGGCAGACCCAGTGAGAGTCAGGGGAGTCTGCTCGTGCCGCCATGATCAGAGGCCATGGGGAGCAGCAAGTGGACCCCCTTCATCACAGGACCCCCAAAGCTGACAAGGGGGTCTAGGCTCATCTGGCTCCCTTCAAAAGATGGTGGGCCCTGGGGGCTGGGGGCTGGGGGCTGCTGGAGTCACGCCCAGCGGTTGGCTCCTGGCAGCCCTGGCCCTACCCTTCCCGGGGGATCAGATTCCTCCTGGGCTGAGGACTCCTGGCCATATAAGGCTGTGTGCGGGCACCTCCTGGAGAAGCTGCGGAGCCCTCACCCCCGCCCGCACCCCATGGGAGCCTGAGCTTGGCCAGGAGCCCAAGGATGGAGGCAGGGAAGGGGCCTGCTGGTGCCTGATCCTGTGCAGGAGGACAGCAGGGGCTGGCCCCGGCCTGCGCCCCATCCTGGGCTGCCTCTGTGGGGAGGCCCAGCCCCTCACCTGTTTTCCCCAGGGCTGCCCAGTCTGGGGTATGAAGAAGGGAGGTGGTGGAGTCCTGGGGCAAAAGGGCAAATAGGATAAAAGTAGTGCCCTGGGGATCCACTGTGGCTGCCGTGGCAATGTGCTCCCCACAGCCTGGACCTGTAACTTCACACCCCAGCGAGCGCTAGGAGGTGCCCTGATGGAGGCCCCCCTCAAGAAAGATGCGTGGGGCTGGGGACCTCAGAGCAACCTCATCACTGCACCAGGCGCTTCGTTCGCTCTCCCAGACACAGGGACTGGGGAGAGGCAGCTGGGTCTCCGCTGTGTCCTCCCCTCCTCCCCACCTTCCCCCCCCCCACAGGCCGGGCCTGAGGTTTGTTGTTGAAGGTTATCCCTAAGTCCAGGGAGGGGCCTCTGGTGGAGGGGGCTGTCTGGCAAGGATGCCAGTCTTCCCACATCCCCCCACCCGGGGCTTGTTTCCAGCTTGCAGATCCCAGGCTGGGATGGGGTGCAGGATGGGAACAGGAATGGGGTCATTGGGACAGAACAATGAGGGGTTCTTCCTGGGAGCCTGAGCTTTCCTCTGAATCGCTCCCCACATCACCAGGCCCTCTGTCGCCTGGGGGAGGCAAATCCAAGGGGCCAGTCCCCCATACCATGCCACTCTCTGGCAGCCAGCCGCTCTTTGCCAGGCCTAGAGATATGGCTGGGCAGAGAAGGCAGGACACAGCTGAGATGTAATAAATAAATAAATAAACAAATAAATAAATAAATCTTAAGGTTTTATTTATGTATTTGACAGAGAGCAACACAGCGAGAGAGGGAACACAAGCAGGGGGAATGAGAGAGGGAGAAGCAGCCTTCCCAACGGGCAGGGAGCCCGATGCGGGGCTCGATCCAGCAACTCCGGGATTGTGACCTGAGCCGAAGGCAGACACCCAACCAACTGAACCACCCAGGGGCCCCTGAGATTTAATTTAATAAAATGAGTAAGTCCAAGAACTCATACCAGGAATCAGCGCCCACTGACTCTGTCGGGTGGCTCCTGGAGGGTCCAGCCCTGAGGCGGGAAGGGAGGGAGGCACCTGATGGAGGAGCAGGGGCACTGCTGTGTTCCAGGGGGAGGTGATGAGGCTGGACAGAGGGGTACCTGCTCCACAGGGCCCGGCGGGCTGTGGTGAGGGGTCTGGCCCTTGTCCTGAGCCAAGTGGAAGCCCCGCTTGGCCTGGGTGGAGATGGGGTGCAGTGCAGGGAACCTACAGCTGTTCCAACCCACAGAAGCAGCCTTGGACAATGCTGAGCTTTCTGACCCTTTCCAGCGCATGGTGCACCCCACAAAACCAGGCAGCTCAAAGTCATTGGGAAAAGGGCTCTCCTACCCTCATCTGAAGTCACTGAGGCTGCAGGGGGGTGGAACGTCCAGGCTGGACCCTGGACTATGAACTGCTTGGTCCAGGATCCTTTGCATATTTGTGTCACTCTCGTCTATCCCTCCACAATCATGAAGCCCCATACTCCAAGCATCCATGGTCATGTGCTTTTTATAGGGCAGCCCTCCTGTCCGAGGCACCAGGTGGGAAGACAAAGCCAACTAGGGAAAGGAGCTTTGGGGACCCTCCTGGGAGAGCCCAGATTGGGGAGACTGGCCAGCCCTGGTCTCCTGCGGCCCCTGGACACACCTAAACCTACCTGCACCCCCCCTTGTTAGCATGTCCTCCTCCCACCATCAGGATGTCCACAGGTTAGGCCGGCAATGGGCACCCTGCAGAGCGTGGCCTGGGAGCTGGGCATAGAACAGGCAGACAGGGACCCTCCTGGAGTTCTGGGGTCAGAAGGCTCCCGGAGTAGGGGCCTTCACTGGGCAGCTTATGGGAAAAAACCATCTATTTCTGATCGTGTTCAACTCAGAGGCTGGCCAACTATGAGCTTTCCCAGAACCAAATGCCCTCGAAGCCAGGGGAAGCCCTGTGATGGCCAGCTGGGGTGGTCCGTCGGCAGGGAGGAAAAAGTACCACTCCTCCCTGAGCAACAAGGGGTCTGTCCTGGGGCCCCCTTCTCATCAGGAATGCTGGGGTTCTCACCTGGCCCCTTCCTCTGAGGGGACACACAGGGCGCAGCTCAGGAGATAAGGGGCCCTCCTAGCCTAGGGGAGGGGCCCAGTGGCTGCTCTGGGCCTCTGTCCAGACCTTGGGCCCTGGCCCCCATTCCTGGAAGCCTGTCCTCTGCCCACTGGTCTCCAGCCCCCCTCCAGCTCCTAAGTTCTGGGCTGGCTCCCATGGTGGGCTGTACCCACAAAAGGCCACAGAAAGGCTGTGGGCTGAGCAGTGGCCAAGAGGGGCGCAGGAACTTCCTCAGCCCTGCTGGGTTGATGACCTCCCGATGAGGCCTTCTCCCAGCTGTGAGTCTTCAGGATGCCCTGCTGGTCTGTGTCTCCCTCCTCCCACACGACCAGGTTCTGCCATGGACAGCGGCCGCCAGACTTAGCTTTGGTGCCTGCTCCCAGCCTCTCTGCCCATGGCCGGGGTACATGTTCTCACCAGCTGGGTTCCCTGGAAGGGCATCAGAGCAGCCCTGGGAAAGGGAAACCTCTCCAATATTACCACAGCGCCGCAGACCCTCTTCCCACAGAAACAAAGGATCCCAGCGACAGCGCAGAGCCCAAGGCCTGGCTCAGTGGCCACAGTAACCACAGGGCCTCCTCCTCAGGGCTCAGCAGGGACGCCCACTGACTGCGCAGCTTCTCCCAAGAGGGCAGGGCCCAGGGACAGCTGAACTCTGGGGACAGGAGGTCGGCACGGTGGTCTGTTAGGTCTGTTACCGACTATGACTGGGATGACACGTCCTGCATGTGGAGGGAGCGGACACCCCATGCCCTTCCCAGCCAGGCCAGCTTCCAGAGTTTATGGCTCAGGCTGAGTTGGGTGAGCTGGTGCCCTGCCCCCCTTCCCCCATATCTGCCCTGCCCAAGGGGCTGGCCAGGGGGCTCCTGATGGGGCCATCCTGAGGCCAAGCTTATCTGGCCCAGGGGTGGGGGCGAGTGGGCGGGCCCAAGTACCTCTTCCCCCTCCCCCACCTGACGCCAGCCTCCCACAGGTCCCAGTTATCCTGAGGCTGGGTGGGGAGGGGCTCTGGTGGTGGCCAGAGTCTGGTAGGAGGAGGAAGACTGGCTGCTTCTGAGCCCCTCCCCCCTGGAGCTTGAGCCTTTGATAATGTACCCCACCCCCCACCTCCGCCCCGCCCCCACCCAGGACTGAAGGACAGAACGGGCTGCCTGGTTGCCCGTGGGGCAGGGGGACTCTTCACCAGGGGAAAAAATGCTTGACTGACCAAGTCCCTCCTCCTTGCTAACTTGCCCTGCTGACTGACTCCTGGACTTTTTGGCCTCAGTTTCCCCACTTTTTTTTTTTTTTAAAGATTTTCTTTATTTGACAGAGAGAGATCAGAAGCAGGCGGAGAGGCAGGCAGAGAGAGAAGAGAAGGAAACAGGCTCCCTGCTGAGCAGAGAGCCCTACGCAGGGCTCAATCCCAGGACCCTGAGATCATGACCTGAGCCGAAGGCAGAGGCTTTAACACACTGACCCACCCAGGAGCCCAGTTTCCCCACTTGTAAGAAGGAAAAGTCACTGGCTGGCCTGGGGGTCAGAGGAGACATCACTGGGCCATTTGGGGGTGACTTGCCGGAAATGTGACACGGGCGGCTGGGGTAGAGGTGGGCAGAGATGGCCCTCCCACCCAACCACAGAGGGCCTCTCCAAGAGGCCAGTGTGCAGCTCCAGTGGGATAGCACCTCCATCCTCCCTTCTGCCCGCTCCCTGGGCACAGCAGCTGGCCTGGGCACGGTGGGCACATTCTTCCCTGCCCACTTCACCCCCTCCACCCTCCCAGGGACCAGTTGCTCCCCTAGGGCAGCTGTCTGCCGGGAAGCAGCTAGCCCCAGATTAACCCTTCCCGCACCAGGTGCCCTGGCTGATTTGGTGCTCTCTGGCAGCCACTCCTCCTCCTCCTGCCTCGGAGGGCAGAGGCCTGGCCACCAGGGGGCTCAAAGGGCTCCCATTTGTGTTTGTCTGCCGCCCCCGCCAGGGATCCTGGGAAGCTGATGTGGGGTGAAGGTGGAGGGTGGGTGGATCCCCCAGCCTCCAGCCCCCAGACTACCAGGACTCCCAGCTATAAAAGTTGCGCCACAGTGCAGAGTGCAGCGCAGTGATGTGCGCAATGGGGGGACCTCTGGGCAGCAGAGGAACAGGGTGGGGGCAGGTCAAATTCCCATCTGGGAGCCCTGAGCCCTGCTACTGACCAGAGGTGGCTCTCTGTCTGCCCCTCACAAAGGTCATAAATGAGCTCTTGAGCTGGCTTGTCTGCTTGGGGATTCCAGATTATTCCATGTCTCCTGCCCACCCTCTGGGCCAGCTCCTCCCCAACTCAAAACTTCTCCTACAAAGGCAACTGCCTCTTTTTGCCCTCCTCCAGGTGGAAGTAAAAGAAAAGTTACAAAATCATGGAGGACTGGAAGGGTGGAGGGAGGGTCATCCTATGTCCCAACTCGGAGGAGGAAGGGCCACCCGGCTCCTTTGAGATAAGGGATTTGCTGGTGGCCAGGGACAGCCAGAGGGATATGAATGATAGTGCATCCTTCTGGGGGCAGCTGCTGCCACAGGACCCCCACCAGGACCGGCTGGCCACCACCACAGACACTCATTCTACCAGTCACCCAGGACTGTCCAGGGGGCCCCACGTGGGACATGCACACCCAGCTGGCCTGGCTCAGAAAATGAGGGGAGCTGCCAGCCCAGCAGCTGTATACCAGCCCCCCCCCCATCCCCCAGCTCCCCATGAGGCTGATTTGGGCCAGGAGCTGGAGGGGAGGAGGAGGAGACCTAGGGGCCACAGCCAGCTGGGACACAGCCCTGAGTGCTGGCCTCTAGGTCCTGTGTCATTTCCCAAGCATCCTCCAGCAAGGGGGGGGGGGTAGGGAGTTGGGAGGGTGGAGTGGGGGAGGCCCATTGCCCAGTATGGGGAGTGGCCCTGAGCTGGGAGGGCTTGGCCTGCAGAAGATGGAATCCACAGGGCTCCAAAGCACAGACACCTCTGATGCCCAAGGGCAAGCTCCCAGGTGGCCTGATGATAGCCTGCAGGTGCTCAGTGGAAGTCCTTTGCAGCCCATCTTCCTGGCGCCCTCATGGTCCTGAGCATCCTCCCTTTGCCTCTGGGGGCCCCCAGTGGGCACCTGTGTCCCTGCCTCTTGATCCATTTCCCTATTTGTGAATATTTATTTATTTTTTATTTTTTTAAAGATTTTTTTTAAAGGTTAACTCCAACTTCTGGTTCCAATGTTGAGTGTTTTGTTTTGTTTTTTAAAGATTTTATTTATTTGACAGAGAGAAACACAGCTAGAGAGGGAACACAAACAGGGGGAGTGAGAGAGGGAGAAGCAGGCTTCCCGCTGAGCAGGAGAGCCCCATGTGGAGCTTGATCCTGGGACTCTGCGATCAGATCATGACCTGAGCCAGAAGCAGTCAACTAACGACTGAGCCCTCCCCAGGCTCCCCAGCCATTTGTGACTATTTGAAAGCCAAGTCTGGTACAGGTGGGAGAAGCAGGGTTGAATTTGACCAGGGACACATGGGGTCCCCAATCCAGGTCCTTCTATCCCTCTGTAGTTTGGACTCCCTCTAGGGCCCTCACCCATAGCCACTTATGGCTGGCAAGGGCACACCTTCTCCACTTGCAGAAATAGACGGATATGGGGGGCGGTATAAGGGGAGAAAAACCAAAATTCCCGAGAGAGGAGTGAGGCTGCACGGGGTCTCTGGAGGTCACCTAGTCCTGCGGAACCAAGCGTCCAAGCTCCAGTGGGGCAGTCACTCTGCACATTGAGCCCCTTCTGGAGTGGCGGGTGGGACCCGGTTGTGCCGTTGTTGAGGCCGACGGCCCAGGCGGGCGCTGGGCAAGTGTGCCTGACTTCACCGCAGCGCCTGTCCCCGGGCCGCCGGGGGCGCTCGGCCTCCAAGAGGTGCCCAAAGTTAGGGAAACAAAGAGCGGAGCCGCCAGCCTGGGAAGAGAGGGTCGGGCGCCCGGGACCGGGGACGCGACTGGGAACCAGGAGCCACGCCCTGGGGGTCGAGGTCTGGCCGCGTTCCCACGGCCTGGCCCGGGGCCAGCAGGTGCCCCTTCCCGGAGGCCGGCCGGGCCGGGGTCCGAAGGGTTAAGGCTACCGACCGCCCTTCCCCCCCTCCCCCGCCCCCTCCCCGGGGCGCGGGGCTCGGGAGCTCGGGCGGGCCGGGGCGGGGCCTGACGTCCGCAGGCGGGGCGAGCCGACCGGCGGCCACCGCACTCCCGCCCGGCTCCCGCGGCGCGGTGGTCCCCGGAGCTGGAAGATGGCGAGGCTGAGCGCGCGGCTCCGCGCGGGGAGCGCACGGCGAGCGGCGGGGTCCCGGGGCCCCGGGCCACTGCTCCTGGTCAGCCTGGCGCTGCTGGGCGCCGCGCGGGCGCGGGAGTCGGCGGACGGCGGCTTCAGCCTGCACCCGCCCTACTTCAACCTGGCAGAGGGCGCCCGCATCGCCGCCTCGGCCACCTGCGGCGAGGAGGCCCCGGCGCGCGGCGCCCCGCGCCCCACAGAGGACCTTTACTGCAAGCTGGTGGGCGGCCCCGTGGCGGGCGGGGACCCCAACCAGACCATCCAGGTGAGCGCGGGCCGGGGCTGGGTCGCCGCCCGGTGGGCGGAGTGGCAAGGACGCCGTCGCGGGGACGCGGGCGCCGGGGACGGACTTGGCGGGGAGCGCTCAGCTACCCACCAAAGCCCGCGCGCCCTGTCCCGATGCCCCGGTTCCGCATTTCGGGAAACGGAAGGGACCCCAGCTCGACCTTTCAGACTCCGCCAGGGAAGTGCGCGCCCCGCCGTGAGGACGGGTCGCAGCGGCCCCGGGCGGCGGTGGCAGGGAGGGAGGGGGGCTGGTGCCTAGTCCCTGGCGGCCTGGAGTCCCGGGATCCCGGCGAGGGCGGGTCTTGGCCTCCGCCGCCGCCCGTGGGGAAGGGGCGGGCCCGCTCTGCTTTCCCCCGGGACAGGCTGGAACCTGCCGGCATGGATGGGACTGGGATGCCTGCGGGAGGGTCCGGGTTCCTAGAGTTTGGGGCCAGACACTGGAGGCTCTCACAGCCCATAGCAGAGGGTTGAAGTCGCTCCCTCTGGGGATCCCGGGGCATGGTGGGATCCAAGGTGTGTATGGGGGTGGTGGGGGCAAACAGTGGTATTTTTAACTGGGGTTGGGAACACAGATGCAAACCCTGGGCAGCATCGCTGCCCCACCGGTGGTGGGTTGGTTGGCTTCAGCCTCCCTGGGGACAAGAGGTTTCAACCCCCGAAGGCCCTCCGGGAGGCACACCCACCCAAGCTATGAGTCTGTAGGCAGGGACTGGGTTTGGGGGCACCATCTGGCACGGGGACCCCTGACCGAGAAGGCAGCGCTGTGAAGACTCTCTCAGCTTAGGCTTGGCCACCCTTGGAAGGGAGTAGGGGTCTGCTCCAGGGGCTCCTGACACTCCCTACGAGGTCGGTCTTCCCACCCCTGCTGAACCTTAGGGAGAGTAGAGGCCCCAAGGTGGTTGTAACCCGAGTCCCCACCATCCAGGTAGGAGAGGCCCGGGGAGGGGAGGAGGGCAGTTAGAGGTGGATTAGCTAGGGTGGGTGATGAATGGAAGAGCCTCTGCTGCCCGCCCACCCGCCCATTGCCCCAGGCCCGCCCCTGGAGGGAGGAGTGGAGAGGGGGTGCCCCAGAGCCATCCAGTGCTGGCCTCCCTTGGGCTCTTGGGCTCACCTGTGTGCTCTTTTCTGTGCCCAGCACAGCTGATCTAAGGAGTGTCAAGCCCACGTTTCAGATAGGGAAACTGAGGCCCAGAGGGCTGTGCTGTGGACTCCTGCTGAAAGCCCCCCAGCCAGGCCAGAATCTGACAGGCGAGCAGTGAGAACCCGTCCCTGCTGCAGGCCTTTGGCACATCTGGTTAATGTCAGAGGGTGGGTGGCAGGAAGGAGCTTGTGTGTGGGTCTCCAGAGCTGCTCCAGAGGGCCTGGCTGAGCCTTCGATGCTCCTTCCTGGTTCATCCGGGCCCCTCAGAACCCCTCACACGCACCCGTGCAGGCCTACCACGCAGAGCCCCGGCCTTTGTCTTTGTCGCTCCCTGGGTGCGCTAAAGGGAACAGCTTGGGGGCCCTGGGTCAGAGCGCCTTTCCTCTGCTTCTCCCTAGCGGTGCGTGCTCTCTCCCTGGGCCTTAGGCTCTTCCTCTGCAGGATGGGTCTTCATGAGCTGTTGTGAACGTGGCCTGAGGAGCCTGGGAAGCCCTCGGTTACTGTAGGACTGCTGACACTCTTAGTGTCACTTGGGGGGAGGAGGCCCCAGGTGAGAGCTAGCAGCCCTGCCCCCCGCAGCTCCCAGCCTGGCAAGAGAGAGGCAGAAGCTCCCCTTTGGGCACCTGGAGTGCAGGTTAGCACCCCTAGTCTGCGTCTGGCAGGTGTGCTAGAAAGATCCGTCCGCCCCTGAGGGGTACAAGCTGCACAGCCGTGTGGCCTTGGCTGTGTCCCTAGCCCAGCCCGGCCCAGCCTGGCCCAGCGGCGCCTTGCCCTCGTCTCTAGCTGCACAAGCCACCTGCTCACTGCCCCCGCCCTCGAGTGGGCTGCTGAGAGGGCCTTGCCTACA
Organism: Spilogale gracilis; assembly: GCA_004023965.1. Taxonomy (NCBI): domain Eukaryota; kingdom Metazoa; phylum Chordata; class Mammalia; order Carnivora; family Mephitidae; genus Spilogale; species Spilogale gracilis. The sequence goes on along the minus strand of PITA01010869.1, from coordinate 9,070 downwards.
TGTCCTGTCTGGAGCCGAGCTGGCAGGGGGGGCAGGGGGGCAGAGAGGTGACACCCACCTTCTGTCAGTCTTGTGCTAACAAGGGCATTGGTCACAGAAGATGTGGGACCCTAGCATGGGGGCTGGTGGTACCCAGGGCCCCTGGAGGAGATAGGATAGAAGCTCCTGGGCTGCGGGGGAGGCCTGCGAGGGGGAGGCCAGGTGGTCCCATGGCAGCTGGAGCAGGCAGAGGGCAACTGGGGCATTCCAGCCCTGTGGCCTCAGGTGGGCATTGCAGGAATTCCGGGTTGGCCCTGGGCCCCGTAGGGGAAGTTGGGGGCTCAGCTGCCAGCGTGGTGACTCACGGGGAGGGGACGTCTTTATCGGTGCTCCCTGTTTCCTCAATCTGTTCCTGGCAGGACCCTCTTGAGCAGAGGGTGGAGGGGCCTGGTTTTCCCAGCACTGTCCACTGTGAGCCCACACCAGCCAGATAGGCCGGCTGGGAGGCCTGTAGCATGGAGAGGCGCCCATTGTAGCCTCAGGCGACTACAGTCACTTCTCTTTGACCCTCTGGGTGGACCTGAGCAGAAACTTTCCTGGGACCCCTTGATCCACCTTCCTCCTGGGCTTGGTTGGGGGGCGGTGGGGGAGGCATCTGACCACAGGCAGCCTTTCCTGGAAGGCCTACCAACCCCGCCAGGTGGCCCTACCTCCTCTAGGAAGGCCCCCCTACCTCACTCGGCCCCTCCGGGCCCCTGATGCCTCACACCTGTTGTGGTGCTTTCAGTGATCCCTTAGGTCCCCTCCTCTGTTCACATCCTGGGGGCCAGAGCTTCTAGTTCGGGGGTCCCCGTTTGAGCTGTAGAACTTTTCTGAGTGTCCCCTACTGCTCCAGTTCCTAGGTATGGCAGCCCTGGGGTGAGGGTGGGGGGCTCAGAGGCACAGCAAAGAGGGGGCAGTGGTCCCCGTACCACTGAGCTCTGGGCCCCCCAGCGGGGGATGGGGATGGCAGTAAACAGAGGATCACTAGCAGCTGGAGAGTTCCGGGTCTCTGTGGGGTAAGGAAAGCAGGGCTATGTGTGGAGGTCGACAGGTTAGCTGCTTGGGTGGTCTGAAGCTCTGGGGCCCCTGAGGAGGAGGTGACATGTGAGCTGAGACAGGACAAGAGATGATGGAGCCCACTGGCCCAAACAAGGTTGGAGCACCTAGCCTGAGGGGTTCTGGGAGTCTGCTGGGTGGGAGGTCAGGTCCCCAGGTCCGGTGCATGGGGTCTCACCGACCCAAGCACACAGTGGAAACGTGGGGCAGACCCGCATTGTGGGGGCTTTGGGGCTCTCCGTGGCTGCCAGGCCTGGGAGTGGGGGAGCAAGGGGTCTCCCACGCTCCCACCTCCGACTCCTAGGACAAGGTCTGGCCCCCTGGGAGGTTGGGAGGGGTGAGGCAGCCGCATTTCCCAGACACAGCCTCTGGGGCCTCAACCAATGCCAAGTCCCAGAGGGCTGCCTTTGTGTGCGAGGGATGGCAGGTCTGGTTTCCTCCGGGGTGGGGGCTGGGCCTCTCCGGCGAGTGGCCAGGGCCCAGCTCTGTCCCCTGCCCCTACAGTCCCGGGCTCCCAGCACCTGCCCCTCCCTGACAGGGATGCTTCTGTCCCCCCAGAGGAAGGGCCCCAGCAGGTGGCTGGACCAGGAAAGAAGCAGCTGCCGGGCCCCATGTGGGATCCATTAATCTTGCCATGGCCAAGGCCATAGCCGGCATTGCCCCCACTCTTCGGATGGGGCCACTGAGGATTATGGCCCGTGACTTGGCCTGGTCCCAGGGCTTGGAAGCGGCAGAGCTAGGAGGTCCGGGCCTGGCCTGGCAGCTGCCCACATGCCTCCACTCTGGGGCCTCTCCCTGCAGGCTGCCGGAATGGCTTAATTCCCTCCCTCTGGAGAACCTAATCCTGGCTCTGGGTGTGAGCCTGACGGGAGGGTTGTGGGGAGGGGCTGGAGGAGGTATGTTCATTCAAGCTACCTGGACCCTTCCCTGCCCTGATGCTCCTGGGCCTTCCCTCTGGGGACTGTGACCTTCCCCTAGACCAGCTCTCTTTTACCCTGGGCTCCAGTTCCATTGGCCTGTGTGTCCCATGCTCCCTGCTTCCTCCAGGCCCCAGGCGGGTCACCCCTCTGTCTAGAGCACACCCTCCACTTGCAGTGTAGGCCTCAGATGCCACCTCCTCAGAGAGGCCCACAGGGATTTTCCCACCTAAAGAGAGTGCCCTTCTCCTTCCCCGCTCTCCTCTTTCCTCCATGAGGGGTGTGACTATCTCTCCCCGGGGGCCAAACCCCTGAGCCCAGAACGCAGTAGGCACTCAGTCCGTGCTTGCCGAGCAGACTGGGGAGTGGCAGGTGCAGGGGGTGGGCGGGTGGCCAGAGAGGCGGGTGCCAGCCCCCTGGGCCCTCTGACCGCACCCCTCCCCCCAGGGCCAGTACTGTGACGTCTGCACAGCGGCCAGCAGCAACAGGGCACACCCTGTGAGCAACGCCATCGACGGCACGGAGCGCTGGTGGCAGAGCCCGCCGCTGTCCCGGGGACTGGAGTACAATGAGGTCAACGTCACCCTGGACCTGGGCCAGGTAGGGTCCCCCACCTCGGCAGCGGTGGCCCTGGGGCCGGGAGGGAGCTGCGGGTGGCAGGCCCAGCGCAGGTGGAGGCATGGCTGTGGCACCTTCCATGTGTCCCGTCAGCAGCCCTACTGCACTCAGGAGGAGGGGAGGGTGGGAGAGGGCTTTCCAGAGGTCACAGTTAGGGTCAGGGGACAGCTTGGAGGCGGGCCCAGATGCTGGGAGGCCCTGGTGTTTACTTGGAGGAATTCCTTTGCCTGGAGCCTGGTGCTGCCTGGAGGCCGTGGGAGGGGTGCTGACGTGGGAGGGTGCTGACGGCTGAGGAGGCACTGGAAACATACTTGTAGAGGCCACCTTGGGGTCAGGTGCGCCTGCTCAGGCATGGCTCTGTGCTCTCCTTGGCCTTTGAACCCCTGGCGTGGGGGGCAGGGGGCAGGCATTTCTCCGTGAGCGGTGAGCCCCGCTTGGTCAAACTCCCTCAGGCCTTGTCCTGCTCCGTGGGGGACTTCGCCAGTGCCTGGCCTCGGTGACCTGCCTGTGAGATGGGCCCACAGTCCTCTTGCCACTGGGGCTGTGTTTTGGGGGGAGGTAGATGAGCCTGGGAGTGACTGACACCGGGCCTGCCGAGGGTCCCGGCTATGAGGTTCATCCTGAGGTGTGACCTGGTGGGTGTCTGCTCCTTGCTGGGTCCCCGCCCTGCTGTTCCCCTGATGGTGTTAGGAGAGGTGGGGAAGTGGCTGAAGGGTGGGGCCTGGGGGTAGAGTTGGGGTTCCTCCTGCCCCCAGCCTGAAAGCCTGCAGGCCTGGCCCAGGGGAAGGTGGGCCTTAAGGGAAGTGGGTTCATTAGCTGTTATGTCCTAGGGAGAAGCAGCCGGCATTTAGGGGGAAGGAGCTGGGCTGGGGGTGGAATGGACTGGGGAGGGGGCTCCCCAAAATGGGCTCCCTGCCTATGGGTCCCCCAGGCTAGTGGCGTTAGCCTGTCCACTTCCCTTCAGCTCACTGGCTTCTGATCACATAGTGCTCTCTGGTCCCCTGGAGGGAGTCTAGGAGAGGCGTCAGGAGCCGTGTGGGGCCCTGGGGTCCTCTCTCCTGCACTGCTGTTGGGGGAGCCCATTTGAGGGAGGGCGGGGAAGGAGAACTTGTTGTTGCTTCTGGCAGCCTGTGGGAGGAAACTTGTGCTGAGCTGGAGGGTTCTTCTGCCCCCCTGTCCTCTGTGGGACGGACCTGACCTGGGAGGGGTTGGGGGGAGGGCCCCAAGCTGGGTGCACAGTCTCCATGGCAATGCCAGGTTGGCTGCTGAGCAGGTGGGCACGAGGCTCCCCCAAGGTGCAGCGAGTGGGGCCGGGGAGGGGCTCGGACAGTGCTTTGCACCTCACCCTGCAGCTCTGCCCCCTTGGGGCTGTGTGGCCCCTGGGACCCCCATCTGTGAAACGGGCTGTCTTTGTGCACTGGTTCCAGGCCAGCGAGAGGCTGTCACTGCAGGTCCTGACTCTCCAAACCTCAGTTTCCCCAACTGTGAAATGACACAGAGGGAAATGGGTCCTTTCCAGCTGTGTTTGGAGGGAGAGTGACCCATCCACAGAGCCACACTCTCTCTCCCTCCCCCACCCTTCCTTCCTTTTTCCACCCACCCACCCACCAATGTCTCTTTCCATCCACCCATTGCTCCCTCCCTCCCTCCTTCCCCCTCTATTGCCCTCTGATGAATCCCCCTAAGCCCCAATCTTGTTTTGGCCCAGGGGCTGCCAGGGGGGTGGGATGGGGGAGGGTGGAGGTGCTTTGGAGTTGGATAGTGTAGATGGACCCGGTTTCTAGCTGTACAAAGGAGAGACATCTCTTCCCTAGGACATATTTTCCTGCTGAAATGGGATCCCAGAGGAAATTCCGTGTTTACTACCATCCTCTTGGAAAGGGGGCTCATTGCTTCTTCCTCCGTGACCCACCAAGCAGTGACTGGGTCCCTTGGTGGGGGTGTCCCTGCTTACTGTGGTTGGGAATGAAGCCAAACCTGGCCCTCAGTGCCCTGTTGTGGGGGGGAGCTCCACGTAGGATAGAAGGAGTAGCAGCGAAGGTTCTGAAGGGTAGAGGCTGCAAGGGCTGCAACACCGGGGGTGTTTGGGGGCCTGGAACGTGGCCCTTGCAGTGACCTGGGCTCTGAGCCCTCAAGAGCTCCTTGTCTGGTGAGGTCCTGAAGGTGTCCCCAGGACGGGGTCCACTAAGCCCACTCCCTGGCACAGTTGGGATGAGAGGTTGAGCCCAAGGGGCCTGACCAAGCTAGCACGGCCCAAGGGGCAGAGCCCAGGGTCCTGGCTGTGTGCTGGGTTTTCCCACTTTGGGACAAGGCAGTCCTTGGAGGCATGGGTCCTGGGGTGGGGCTGGGCTTCCGTGAGGAAGCAGGGCCGAGCAGGCAGTGGGTCTGGGCACACCCCCTGTGGCAGGCTGCCAGCAGCCTTTGTTCTGGGCTCTGGAGCGGATAGCCTGGGAAGAGGGAGGAGGCAGCTGGCACTGGGCATTAGGGGGCCTTTCTGCCCCCAGGAGAGCTGAGAAAGCGGGCAGGCGAAGCGGGCAGGCGGGCTACATGCCTGCTGGGCGGGTATGGAGCTGATGGGGAGTGATCCTGTGGTGTCTGTCTCTCTGGGGGCCTCCGTGAGCCTGCTCCCTCTTGCCCTGGGTCACTTCTCCAGCCCCTGGTGGTCTTTCCCACCTTACAGTAGGTGGGAGACAGTGGAACCCTCTTCCTTCCATTTGGTGGATGGAGAAACTGAGGTTCTGTGAGTAAAGTCCTGGCTGGGAAGGGGCGTGGGGAGCCCCAGGCCATGGCTCCCTGCCCTGCTTGCCTTCTGGACCTTGGCCGGAACCCTCAGGCCTGAGAGAACTGGGCTGCTGGTCTGACACTGCTGGGCACTGACCTCAGAAGTTGGTCTCTCCCGGAGGGGTGCAGTCCCCAGGGAGCTGCCTGGGGGTGTTCCTGGGCCTCCTGTTAACCTGAGGCCCCCCAGTACCCGGGGCAGGGCAGGTGTTGTTTCTGACAGCCCTGGCTCAGGTGGCCTACTGCATGAGCGGCTCTGCACGGGGTCTCGAGGAGCTGGGCAGAGAGAGCGGGCTTGCTGTTGGGGGAGACCCCCAGCCTTTCCAGACGGCCCTCTGGGGCCTGCCACGGGGGAGGGACTCTCCCCAGCAGTCCCCTCCCTTCCCTGCCCGCTGCAAGACCTGGCTTAAGGGGGATTGCTGACCCCATCCCAGCCGTGTTCTTACCTGTGATGGGGCGTGGAGGCCTGGGAATGCCAGGGTCAGGAGGCTTTGCCCTCCCTAGGGCACAGTGGGGAGGCAGGGTGGACCAGCCACTACCACCCACCAGATGGGGCATCCTGAGGAGCAAAGCTTTGGCACAGCTGCCAACCCCTGGCAGGTAAGCCCTCCCTTGGCACTTGGGGAAACTGAGCCAGTGTGGAGTGACTAAGACCCCAGTGCCTATCTCCGGAGTTCACGGTGGGCTTGGTCACAGCCCGGCTGCATGGGCCGCACCCCCCCCCCCCCCCCGGCTGTTTGCTGTCTGAATGTGGGGACAAGGGCACCACCTGCGTGTGGGCTTAAGGTCCTAGAACACACTGGCTGCTCCGGCTGTTAGGGTCTGCCCCAGGTTCGGGCAGCATGTCGTCAGAGGCCGGTGGCTCGGGGCTCCCTGGGCAGGCCTCCTGGTCCTGGGGTGCCTGCTGGCTTGTCGGCTGTTGAGGCTGCGGCCGCTGGCCCGGCTTTCCGGCCCGGCTGGGCACTCGGCCACGTGGCCGGCACCCTGGGAGTGTCAGTGGGGTTGTTCAAGGGAAGTGGCAGGAAGTATGGCCAAGGCTGGCCAGGCTCTGGTTACGGAGCCCTGCAGCCGGGACAGGTGCGGGGGCTGGACCGGACGTGGGCGCCGGAGCTGGGCTCCCGGGGGAGGACACTGGGGGGTCCTGGTGGGCCTCATGAGATTGAGCAGCACCCGTTCCTCAGAGGACATGGCCAGAGGGGCTGCCCACGCCCAGGCCTGGGGGCCATTTGTCTCCAGCCCTGTGCATCTCTGCTGACACACTTGCCTGTGGCCATCTGGGTGTCCTCACACTGGATGCGTGTATCCCCACCCCGTCTGCCTCCTGTGTCCCCCCCCCAGCCTCCTGTTCTCTGTGTTTAAACAACACCCCGCGTTGGTCTCCAACAGTACCACTTACCGAGACTAAACTGTTTAGGTTTGGGGGCTCCCCTCCAGGGATGAACTCTACTTCCTGTGGCCCATGATTGACCATCTGGCCTGCCCTAGGCTAGGCTGCAGGGAGGAGGGGACCCGAGACAGCCCCTGGCGGTAGGGGTCTTGGAATAGCCTCAGGCCCACCTCTGGTGACGTACTGAGCCAAGTGGGACATTTGTCCTCTGCTCTCGCTGGTGCAGTCTTGCACACCTATCGGAGGCTCTCCCACCCCTATTCCACAAAGGAATCACCACCACCGCCCCCGCACACCTGTGTGCCAGGCACTGTGACTGGCAGAGTGAATCTCTGAAGGCACCGAGCATTTCCTGCAGTTGGCTGTCCTGCTCCCGTGCAGGCGACCCCCTGTCCCTCCTGGAACTCTGCAGGCTCCCGATCCTGCTATAGGGACGGCCACGCTTATTTACCCAGCTGGGGAGTCTGTTCTCCATGTTTCCAGATGGGGTCTCGCACACCTGGGGGTGCAGGGCCCTGAAGGTGGGCTCTGGCAGTCTGGGGGGGGGGATCCAGGAGGTCTGGGTGTCCCAGTGTTCACTCCAAGGGGAAGCCTGGACGCCTGGCTAGGAGGGGCTTCCTGCCTCTGCCTGGCACAGCCTGGGACCCTGGCCCGTCCCGGGAATGCTTCCTGTGGGGCCAGGGCTGAGTCATAGACTGCCCAGTGATTCACGCCGCCCAGCCGAGTGGAACAGGGCGGGGGGGCAGGCTCCCTCCTCCCCCAGGTCAGGGACACGAGGGCTGGCCTGGGTCTTCCTGGCCCTGAGATCGGTCAGGGCAAGGGCGGGGCGTGCCAGCCACAGCCCTGCCCTTAGTGACGTGGGTGCCCCAGCCCAAGAGGCTGCTGACCAGCTGTCCCCCTCTGCCCCCCTTCCCATGCCTGGGCCCAGAGACCCGTGGTAGCGTCTGTGGCAGCAGTGTCCTTTAGCCCTCCCTGTGTTGTCCAGACCCCAGCCCTGCATAACCCGCCCTCCCTACCCTTCCTGAAGCGGGGCCATGACCCCTCTTGCCCACTTTCCAGGGTAGGTGGTGTCTGCCTGCTTGGGGCTCTCGAGTGGCTCCAGGTCCTGACCCACACCTCTGCTGTGTGTGTCTCCCTAGTGCCCCGTGTCCCGGGAGGGCAAGTGACCGCTGGGGTCACACAGCCACTGAAGCCTCCTGCCCCGGCCCAGCCCCCCGTGAGCCGTGGTCACCGGGCCATGCTGCCTGCTAGGGAGCCTTGACCCTCGGCGCTCAGGCTGGGTGTGGGGGCCGGGGAGAGGCAGGTCCGGCTGCTGTGCTGGAGACGTGCCTGCCCCCAAAATAGCCCGATTTTTAAAAATAACTCAGCAGGCTTTTGTTTGGCTTTATGCTTTAAAAGACATTTTTTTCCTTCTGCCCAGAACTTTGTAGCAGCAGGAAAGGTCAGCCCCAGTTGGCAGTGGAGCGGAGTGGGCGGGCCAGTGTGGGACGGCTGGGTCCACAGGGGCCAGGGGTCTGCTCGCGCGCCCAGGCCCTGTCCGGGGCCGCTGTGGGGTCCTGACCGACCCCACTGGGGACAGATGGAGCATGCTGGGTGCATGGCTGCCTCCCCTCCAGCCCAGGGCCTTGGGGCCAGCCATCAAGGGCCCCCGCGTGACCAGCAAGGTGGCAGACAGATGGAGGCAGGGGTCTTTCTTTCAGCGTGTCCCAGGGCACTGTGCACTGGGGTGGATACTTCCATGCTGCCCTGGTCCTGCCTGATCAGTGCATTCAAATCAATGTACGGGCAAGTGCTCTCAGCTGGGAAAAATGCGACCAGCCGCCGACCTGGGGGAGGGACAGAGCTGGCCAGCAGACAGAGTTGGCCAGCAGAGAGTGCAGCCTGGTGGCCTCACTCAGGGAAAGGCGGGGGTGGGTCCCAGGGAGCTCAGTGGGAAACTTAATTTCCTCAGGGCTTTGGTGGGGGCCCAGCTGCTGGCCACCCCCGAGGAGCGGCCTGTGGGCATCTCACACATACCCAGACTCCCTGCCCTTCTTGCCATTCTACCCCTTCCTCACAGAGACCCCTCCTGGCATAGGGGCCATCTGAGGTCCCCCGGGGGCTCCCTGGAGCACCTGAGGGTCAGCCAAGGTGCCAGGTTGGGTGTAGGGTCCCTAGCCCCAGAGGCTGAAGTCCCACCCCCAGTGGGCGGGGCCAAGTGGAAGATGAGGGCAGAGCCTGGCTGGGGTAAATAAGCCTGTGCACCCCCCCACCCCCCACCCTGCACCCCTACCCCCCCACCCTTCCATCCCCC
>PITA01010868.1:0-69672 GCA_004023965.1 Spilogale gracilis | reverse complement strand
AAAAAAAAAAAAAAAAAAAAAGAAAAGAAAAAAGAAAAAGGAGGTAAGAACCAAACGGGTCTGTTTTGGTGTGGGCATTAGTGGTAACAAGGGATAGATTCCCAATCACTGTGGACTCAAAGCTGGATAAATTTGATTGAGTTTTCAGTTAAGAGAGAAAAGAGTCAAGGATTACTGGAAGCTTCCAGCCCCAGGCAACTAGGAAGACAAGCTTTGTCTTAAAGCATGCTGGGTCTGCAGCCAGGAGAACATTTGATTAATGGACTTGTGTGGGACTGTAGCAAGGTACCCCTGGCATGTTCCGAGACTCATCACTGCCCCCTCTCCTCTTCGGATCTTTCTTTTCAATATCTGTTGGCATTCCTAACCAACTTTGGAGAAAAACCCGAAATGGAACGAGGTGTTAGATGACAGAATTAAAGCCTGTTAAATTCTTCCTAAGCTAAATGTAATGAGATTAAAGTCAAAAGGATACTAAAAACATCCTGCAGTTAGATTAAAATATCCACCTACAAGTAAAGGACCCAAGAGATTTCTGTTTTAGCTTTAGTTGATGACGTATTGATTCTGAGCTAGTTGGGTTATGTGGTTGATTCACACAAAAGCGAGGCTACTTTAGTAATAGGTATTCCTATCAAGGAGAAAATGCATCACTGTACTGCATATAGTCTGACAAATCTGGAGTTTTGGGTGTAGTTACAGATATGTATTTGAAGAGGGCTCATTGACAGATCGCATTCTATGCGGGGGACAGGAAGAAGGCCTATCTGGAAATTATAGCATAGGAAAAAGTGTCCAAAGGAACAGTAGCCAATAAAATTAGAAACAGGATATGTGACAGAAGCCCCGTAATGTGTGCTTTGTGGGCCACCCAGATCCCCCCATCTGAGTCAAGACCCTGGTTTTCTCAGCTGTTGGGAGTGTTGCTTGCTGATGGCTTACAGCCCGACCTTTTATTCAAGGGAGCTGCCTTGCCAGAGCTTCTGCCTACTCCTCAGGGCAGTCCCACCCAGGGCCTGCTCTGTGCCTATGATGGTGGTCCCGGGCAGTCCCACCCAGGGCCTGCTCTGTGTGTATGACAGTGGTCCCATCAAGTCACCTGGTGCAGGACCACTCTGAAGGACCATCCCAGCTTCAGAAACCCATCCGCGATCTGCCGAGGCCTCTGTTTGACCCTGCGTCTCCTGCTGGGTCCTGCCTCCCTCACTGCCTCAGTATTCTAGAAAGTCCTCTCCATGGGATTCTCTGCTCCGTCTGTTTTCCAGGGAATCCTAGCTACAACAGCGAACATGACAAGGATTGGAAAAGGACACATTACTTGCTGAAGGATGCCAGGACAATGGATTATCCACATGGAAAGAGAAAATAAAGTCAGAACTACCTCATGGGCAAAATCTATTTCACGTGGATTTAGAACTGAAGTATGAAGAGCAAAACTTTACAGCTTTTAGTAGATTTAGTAGAAAGGCAAGATTAGGAGAGGGTTTCTTAAAAGCACAAACCATGAAGGAGATTGGTGAGGTTGTCTATATTAAAATAACATCAAATTTAAATTAAATTAAGATAAAAATCATTGACTATGACAAATGATATCATTTTTTAAAATACTAGCAAAAGCTGGAAAGAATATTTGCAGCACTTACAACTAACACAGAATTAGCATTGAAAAAAGATAAAGAATTCATATACATTCATAAAGGAAAGCGAAACTGCCCAGGAGGAAAAAACATAGGCAAAGAGGATAACTAGTCACTTTGCTTAAGAGAAAGTCTAACTGATGAATGAGTATGTGAAAATATGTTCAGCCTCACAAGCAATGAGGGAAATGACAATGAAAATAAGATCCTAGGTTATACACATTAGGTTGGGGAAATTACTTTAAAATTTTTTTCAAAGATTTTATTTATTTATTTGACAGAGAGAAACATAGCTAGAGAGGGAACACAAGCAGGGGGGGGTAAGAGAAAGAGAAGCAGGCTTCCTGCTGAGTAGGGAGCTCGATGCGGGACTCGATGCGGGACTCCATCCCGTAACTCTGGGATCACGACCAGAGCCGAGGCAGTTGCTTAACCAACTGAGCCACCCAGGCACCCCTAATTTAAATATTTTTATAACACCTTTCCTCTTTTTCCTTCCTTCCCTTTCCCTTCCTTTCTCTGCTTCTGTGCCTCTGTGCATGCTGTTCCCATGTGTCCTACTTATCTGTCAAGACCTAGAAGCAAAGTCACCTTTTCCATGAAGTTCTCCTCACCTTCCTCTTCAGAGTTCAGGTTGTCCCCTTCTATATTCTGTATAACACATTGAGCTTATTCCGTTCTAAAACACTGCACATTGTCGTAATTTTTTGCTTTCATGTGAGTCTCTGACACTAACCAGTCGATGAGCCTCTGGATGGCGGGAATCATGTCTATCGGGGAGTTTCTGGCATTTATCATGGCGCCTGACACTTAACTAGGAAATATATACTGGATGGGTGAACGGACCAGTCCGTTGCCCCAGTGACTTCTGCATAAGATCAGACCCCTTCTAAACAGAGGGATGAAAAGTCGAATGCTCTGCGCTCGTTCTTTGTTTGCTTTTTTGATACATCCTCTAAAATTAGTTCAGGATAAACTCCACCTTTGAAAAGAGTTTTTTTTTTTTCTTTTTAAAGATTTTATTTATTTATTTGACAGAGAGAAAGATAGCGAGAGAGGGAGCACAATCAGGGGGAGTGGGGAAAGGGAGAAGCAAATCTCCCCGCAGAGCAGGAATCCTGACTTCCCACTGAGCGGGAAGCCTGATGCGGGGCTCCATCCCAGGACTCTGGGATCATGACCTGAGCCGAAGGCAGGTGCTCAATGACAGAGCCACCAGGCACCCCTTGAAAAGAGCTTTTAATTACTTATCACCTGCAGTGGAGCATATAGTTAAATGTGGTCTTCACCCTCCATTTAATTAAAAAGGATGTGCAGAAAGCTGGCTCTTTTTATCATAGGTGGAAATTTGCAGAGGGACAAAATAAGTATTGTTTTTCTTTGTTGTTCGTTGTTTTTTCTTCCAGCCCTATTGCTGCCTGGTGGTACCCTCAGGATTTATTTTTAATCCTAATAAAATGAAAGAAGTATACTTTGCCTAGAGAGGTAAAATATGTTGATATATTTAAAAAAATAAAATATCTCCCTCAGGAAATCTAAGTCTTTGGGAACCTATACCCTCAAGGCATTTAAAAAGTTTCTAATCTCTTTTTAAAAAGTCAATAGCAGTTCCACAAACTCCAGATGGGAACATATGATTTAGTTGATATTTGTCATCTCCTACGGTGATTATAAAATACTAAAGCTAGGAGGGATCTTTGGCCTAGTGCCTTCATGGTACAGGTAATGAAAGTAAGTTTCCATCTGATTTGATGTCATAACTATTTAGTGATAGAATAGTCCGGATTTCCTACATTCCATTTTCTTTCTTTCCCTTTTCTCCATATACTGTTCCCACCACCAATTTGAAGGTAGCAAGAAACGTACTTGGATTTTCAGGGACTTTGAGTTACAATAATAGATACTTTAGTATTTACTTTGAAGTTTTTGAAATATCCCCATTAAGCAAGTGCCTGTTGGCCTTAATAATTAGCTTTCATTAGTGCCTAAACTCAAAGGGATAGAGCAACTTCATTCCAGACCAGTATAACTATTTGGGATCATGATGAATATGGAGTAAGAGGTAAAGACTTGAAAATAGATTAAAAATTTGCTTGCCCATTAATTAAGCAAATTATGATAAAGATTCTACATGTAAGAATCTTATGTAATTGAAATAAAATTAGTAATATCCTTGGACTTCTATTTTCTCCTCGGTGAAATGAATAACTTAGAATACATCTAAGGACAATAACTCTTTGAGGATATTTTCCTTCTAAATATTTTGGTTCTGTGATTGTAATAACAGAGGATTCACCTAGATTTTGCTTGTCTTGCAACATTAACTGATACTTGAAGTGTTTTTTTTTCTAAAGATTTTATTTATTTATTTGACAGAGAGAAACACAGCAAGAGAGGGAACACAAGCGGGGGGAGTGACAGAGGGAGAAGCAGGCTTCCTGCCGATCAGGGAGCCCGATGCAGGGCTAGATCCTGGGTCTCTGGGATCGTGACCCGAGCTGAAGGCAGTTGCTTAACCAACTGAGCCACCCAGGCGCCCCACTTGAAGTGTTTTTAAAAGTGTTCTGAGAAGGGATCTATGACTCAATGCTGTCTTGTTTTTCTGAAAGGTTCCCAGGAATCTCACTCATTCATCCTCATATATGTGTTTTCTGTCCTTCATTTATTTGGTAAGATGATGGTTTATTGGAACAGAATCAATTATTTAGTTGTTCCAACCGAGTGGCCTCTCTGTAGTTGACTGGATGATGTAAGGTTTGAAGGGGGAAAACACAGGGAGTCATACCCATATTTGAACCTGAATTCTGCTGTTATGGGTTAATGCAAGTCACAGAACCTCTCTTAGCCTCAGTTTTCTCTTCAATGTGAATAACACAATGTACTTCCTAGGGTTCTTATGAAGAGCGAGTAAGATGCCAAGCACAGAGTCGGGCACACTGTGTGCAACCGGGCCATTAGGGTGTACCAAATGCAACCTCTGGCTCAACTGTAGACCCTGGCAGTTAAAACCAGAAATAGACAAAACAGGTGCCTGCGTGGCTCAGTCCATTGAGTGCCCAACTCTTGATTTTGGTTCAGGTCAGAGTCGTGGGGGAGCGCCCAGCCTTGGCCTTCCGGACTCAGCAGGGAGTCTGCTTGAGAGTCTCTCACTCCTTCTCCCCCTGCTCTTTCCCCCACCCAAATGGGTAAATAAATCTTTAAAAGAAAAAGAAAGAAATAGACAACAGTGCTTAACTCATGCTCTAGCCAAAACGCATTGTGCTCATTTCCTACTGCATTTACTTGAGGCATTTACTAAAATGTTTTGCAATGACCAGAAAATTTCAACCCCCAGGCCAGAAAAGCCTTGATAGCAACAGAATGCCCAGAACACCACATCCCATATATCCCTTTCCCGGCCCATGATCATGGGCTGAACACACACCAGTCCCCACACATGATCACGTATTTTCTGCCTGCCCTCTTGCATGTACCCCACTGACCTTCTAAAAAACTCTAGACGTCTGTTTTGCGAGTGAAGAGGTCAGTTGTAAAGGCTTGAGCCTGCCACCTCCCATAACGGCCTGCACTTGAAATAAATCTCTCCCTTTCTCTTTTCCAAGGCCTCATCTCTTGTGTTATTGCTTTTTTGTGTGACGACTTTATCTGTGGCAACAGTGTTAGCACACCCAGTCAGGAGCAATGCCCTACCCTTGTCCAGCCCCCCCAGGGTTCGCGGGGTGCAGCACTTCCCAGTAGCAAGCCAGGGCTCACCTCTTTGTCTCCTGAGTTAGCAGCTGTGACAGGTCATTTGGTAATACAACTACCAATAGACGTTTTCTTTGTGGTGCTGACATATACTTTTCCTCTTGATCTCACTGAAGCCTTAGATAATTTGCTGTTCCTGTCCCACAGTATGTGTTTAAAAAAAAAAAAAAAAAAAAACTTGGTTTTTGATTATATGTTCAAAAAAGTAGGTCATAATTTGATGTGCCAGTAAAGATAGGAATGTATGTTTCCGATTCCACAACAAATCCCTCTGCTTCCTTTCCCCACCACTCTTCTCTGTAGAAGCAGCATTGCAAAAAGGTTGCTGGGTTTCTACAAAAGTATTCCAGAAAGACCAACGGGCAGATTCTGGAGAAGCTGGAATCAGTAGATTGTAAATTTCTTTAGTAGAAGGTTCTTTTTCATCCCAGCACCTAACTGGCATGAATAAATCCTGCAGCGAACATTTTATGGAGTGTATAAGAGAGAGGGCAAACATCCTTGCAAATTCTCATGATAAAGATCCGATACTTAAAAGGAACTTTAATCAATTTCATAAGCGGAAAATGATAATTTTATGCCCATATTCATATGTTTCTGATATAAAAGAGCAACCCAAAACAGTGAAGCCTGTTTTCACTGTGGGACTAAGCAAGGGATGTTCCTAGTACCTGAGCAATGAATGAAGAACATTCCACGCCAGACTTGACCTCAACTGACACTGTTTTCGCATAGACATACTGACAGTGGGTTTTCAATTGGCTTTTCGTAAAGAGAATCTAGGACTTTCTATCAAAACTCACTGTTGTTTATCATTTATGATCTGTTGCGTGTATTTATGCTTAGGTTAATGTGCACTGAAATGCACATAGTTCTTCAGTGTTATTTAATTCTTTTATTGTCACCATGAAGTCATGACTTAAAGAACAGCCCCTTCCCTAGGTAATGTTATAATAGATTAAAAGGCCTTACCTAATTATTGTAAACAAGATTTTGATGCCCGGGACAAGAGAATAAACAGTAACTCTTACAGAATGCTGCTTTCACAAGGATTATTTCTAACCAGGTGTGTTATGCATTATACCAGTACCAATGTTTTTTTTTTTTTTAAATGAGTATAAGAATTTTAAAAACTGCTAATAACAAAATAATTTTTCTCTAGCAGTAGTGTTTACTGGTTCAACAAATATGACTTTGCAGTCCTGAAGCATTTCATTCCTGTCTGTGAAAATCCTTACCTAAAATTAAGCTTTTGATCAATGCCCCACTGCTGCGTAGAGTTGATTATTTTGATCCAAAGTTATTTTTTTTATTGCCTACAGAAATGTTCTCCATTGTACATAGTTTACCTGATCTCTGCTTACAGTGTGTCCTCTCATGTTCTTTTATTACTCCATTTCAAGGGGAGAAGAGATTAGAGGAATCTCTTCATCATTAACCCACTGACTGCCAGAACCCAGCTCTCCTTTTCTCCCTTCCCTGGCCACAGATTCCTAGGACAGCCAATAATAATGTTCATAACAGAGGATGAATGAGACATGGGGATTTCACGTTTGTTACAGCATCCCCAATTGTGCTAGGCCGATTACATGGGCCAATTACATTTCATTTCACCCAGAGTATTTGATACCTTTCCCACCATCTCATGTCTGTGTGGGTGCAGGGAGGAAAATATTATTAGCAGAAGGCAGGCTCTGGCACAGTACAGCCTAGCTTCTGAGTATTTATCCTTTGAATTAAAAAAAAACAAACAAAAAACCTCAATTAAGTAAGTGCTGTGTTATGACCGAGAAGGTCTAATCTACCAAAATGACTCAAATGTCATCCATGCTTTTTTAGATTTTTGGAATTGGAGTTTATTCTTGATAAGAATCCTCCTTGCTATCTCATTCTTGTCACTTTCATCTGCTGGATCTCATTTCATCTCCAAACAGCTTGCTTTGTTGTTCCTCAGCTCACTGGGACCCTCTGAACAGCGCCCTACCCACTTGGGGAGTGGTTGGAGAGCTAGTCTGAGAGGCAGGCTTCGGTGTGGTGTGTGCTGGAGGACTTTTCTGCTGGGATCCTAGGAGCTGAGAGGGAGGTTGCAGGACAGCAGTAGCGACAGATAGCCTTGGTTGTTTATAAATGAAACCATTTTCATCATCAGTTTGCTTACATGTCCTGATATAAACGTTAGCTTATGTAGGGTTTTTATTATATGTGTGTTGAATGTGTGAACTAACTGATGGGAGCAAGAACTCGGTCCTCTGGCTTACTGAGGAATCTGCTTTCTTATCTTAGGGAAAAAGAAGGATCCATGAAGCATCAATCGAAGAATGTGTGCTTTAGTATAAAGGACATGGATTACTTTTAAATGGTTTAAAAATAAGTAAGGTAATATTTTTAAATGTATGTTCCAAACATATGAAAATGTGTGTCCCAGAACTGAGTTTAAATATTAAACCTTAAAAAAAAAATTAGGGGCGCTTGGGTGGCTCAGTTGGTTAAATAACTGCCTTCAACTCAGATCATGATCCCAGAGACCCGGGAGTGAGCCCCATATCAGGTTCCCTGCTCGGCGGGAAGCCTGCTTCTCCCTCTCTCACATCCCCTGCTTGTGTTCCCCCTCTGGCTGTGTTTCTCTCTGTCAAATAAATAAAATCTTTTTTAAAAAAATTAAACCTTAATGTTACCATACAGTGTCAGCCTCCCCTACTTGCCCAAGTGCTGAATTTACAGGGAATGAGACACCCAGGGCTAACTTACATTCAGAGGAAATACAGAAGCCAGAAGGATAACGTCAGCAACACGATGAGCAAGCAAACAGATAAGTCTGTACATGGAACTATACTGTGTCTTTTTTTGACTGAAATACAATTGGCAAATAACACTGTAAGTTTAAGGTGATGATTGGATACATTTATATATTGTTGTATGATTATCACCATAGCATTAGCTAACACCTTTATCACATCATATAATTATCATTTCTTTTTTGTGGTGAGAACAGTTAAGATCTGGTCTCTTAGTGGGATGCCTGGGTAGCTCAGTTCCTTAGGCAGCTGCCTTCAGCTCAGGTCATGATCTCAGTGTCCTGGGATCACGTCCCGTATCAGGCTCCCTGTTCAGCGGGGAGTCTGCTTCTCCCTCTCCCTCTGCCCGGTGCTCCGCTCTGCCTGCTTGTGTTCTCTCTCTCTCCCCGCTCCACTCTGGTAAATAAATAAATAAAATCTAAAACAAAACAAAACAAAGATCTGGTCTTTTAGCAACTTTAAAGTTTATAAGGCAGTAAACAAAAGAGACAGATTGGGGTGGGGAAAGAGAAGATTGATTGGTCTGGCAAATATATAAAATAAATGTAAGAGATCTAGCAGCCA
This sequence comes from Spilogale gracilis, assembly GCA_004023965.1. Classification (NCBI taxonomy): domain Eukaryota; kingdom Metazoa; phylum Chordata; class Mammalia; order Carnivora; family Mephitidae; genus Spilogale; species Spilogale gracilis. The sequence goes on along the minus strand of PITA01010868.1, from coordinate 60,929 downwards.
AATACAATGGGTAGATTTTTAAATTAACTAAAGTAAACCATCTAAAAAAGACATTTTTGTGACAATCAGGAAGATTGAATACAGACTAGATATCTGATAATACTGAGGAATTGTGAAATTTGTTGGGTATGAAAATGGTATCATGAGCATGTAAGGCCATGCTTCTAAATGTTTGGCCTTGCCTACCAAGGTAACAAGTGGACTACCAAGTCCACTACCATGGACTTGATTGACAGCGTCACCTGGGAATATGTTAGTTATGAAAATTCTCAGCCCCATCCCAAACCTACTGAGTGAGAAACTCTGAGGGTGGGACCCAGCAAAAATATGAGAATCACTGATGTAAGAACATATCCATATTTTAAAAGAGATGCATACTGGGGTATGTAGGGGTGAAATGATATAAGGTGTGGGAATGCTTTCACAATACTTAAAGGTAAGGATTTCATGAAGCAAGTGCGGCAAAATCTTGAGAGTTGTTTTCCTGGGGTAATAATGTATTTGTGTGGCTGCATTATATGGCTCTCTCCCTTTTTTGTCATTTGGAAATATTCCTTGGAAATTTGGGGAGAAACTTTATTATGTACTAACACATGCAAGAGATGTCCTTCTCAGAAAACAAACAAACAGCAACTTGATTTTAATCTTATGAAAACTTCCATTTTGCCCCAGCAAACTGGGTTTTAGTCTTTGCTTTGCCATAATCACTTTACTGGGTACTCTTGAGAAGTTGACTTCCCAGGAACCTCACCATTCTTATCTGTGAGATAAAGGAGCTTCAATGTGTGGTCTCTTAGGAAGGTTCTTTCTAGCCTGCTGTTCTTGATACCCTGAGCATGCAGGTGAGTGGTCAGGCTCCTCAGCAACATTTTTCAAGTCTAGAGTATGACCTGTGGAGGAGTGCTCTCTCCAGCAAACCTTCCCCATCACTTCCTCTCCTCCCCTCTTCCTCTCCCTCTTTCTCATTCTTTTTGAAGAAGATCTCCAGGGACTTGAAATATGAGGTGACCTTTAGGTTAGGTCAGGGATGGTGAAAGTCTGAGTAGAGTTTGGGACCTGTTGCTCCTGGCATCTTCCCTGGGCCCTTTCTCTTGCCTCCACCACTATGATGGCCATCACCTCCTCATAAATGGAGAGACAGCATAGTGGTAGAAACTCTGAGTGGGTTTGGGAGCCCTTATCCGTAGCTCTCATATTTCAAGAATCCCATTGATGAGGATAATCAAAGCTGTGTACCAAGTTTAACAGACAGCAATGGTAGCCTCACTGCTGGGAAGAATCAGGTTATCTAGGAAACCCTGAAAATGCAGAATGACTTGGCTAATTGAAGCTTCCATATGTTCATTTTGAGAGGTTAGAGAAGAGGAAGGCTCCATCTCCCTGCTTTCCCTGGGGAAGGCTTTGGGGACCAGACTGGCTTGTTTCTGGGGAGGAGATGGGTAAGGAGAAAATGATAGGAACATAGGAACATGATGTGTGCACAGGCGACACATGGCATCGGCAGGAGGGAAGGAAAAGGAAACAGGAGGAAGCTCGGGAGGATAAGGAACAATATCGGCAGAGTCCAGCAGCTAGGCGTAGGTGATGTGTCTTCAACCGACTCCTCTTTAGATTACCTGATAGAAATCTAACTCCCGTAAGTGCAGACAATCAGTGAGAGTGTTCCCACTGACAGAGCAGTTCCCAGAGGCCTTTTCCCCACGTTGGCACCTGCTTATTTTCTCTTCTTGTCTTTGCCATTCTGCATCACAGCAAATAGGTTATGCCTCTGGTCATTGACGTGAAGTAGAAACCAATAGCTGCAACAGTAGTTGTTTATTGAGCACCAAGTACTAGGCACTGAATTGAACACTTGATAAATAGTATATTTCTTTTTTTTTTTAATTTTTAAAAAATATTTTATTATTTATTTGACAGCGAGAAATGCAGCGAGAGAGGGAACACAAGCAGGGGGAGTGAGAGAGGGAGAAGCAGGCTTCCCGCGGAGCAGGGAGACCGATGTGGGACTCGATCCCGGGTCTCCGGGATCATGACCTGAGCCGAAGGCAGTGGCTTAACCAACTGAGCCACCCAGGCATCCCGATAAATAGTATATTTCATTGAAACTATAATCTATCATACAATAGTTATTCTCCCCATTTTACATATGAAGAACAGAAAGTCGGAGAAGTAAAGAGAAGTCACCAGGTCACTCAACAACTGAGTGGCAGAACTTAGGGTTAAGTTAGTGTGACCAACTTCAACTATTGTCCATTGTCTCTGCACCTCCTTATTGCACCTTCTTTCATGGAGCCAGAGACGTAGAGCAATCTGTCCAGAGCAGGCCACGTGGTAGACAGCACTCTTGGAGGCTACTGTACCTGGAGCTCCCCTTGGTGCCCAAGGCCCATAAACACATAGAGAGGTCATTCGCCAGTTTAAAGACACATGCAAACGTTCTACACAGCATTTTTTAAAATAAATATATTGTTTACTTTTAGTAAGAAAATTAACTGCTTGAGGGGCGCCTGGGTGGCTCAGTTGGTTGGGCGACTGCCTTCGGCTCGGGTCATGATCCCGGAGACCTGGGATTGAGTCCCACGTCGGGCTCCCTGCTCGGCGGGAAGCCTGCTCCTCCCTCTCTCCCTCCCTCTGCTTGTGTTCCCTCTCTGGCTATGTTTCTCTCTGTGAAATAAATAAAATCTTAAAAAAAAAAAAGAAAAAAGAAAATTAATTGCTTGAGTGGAATATGAACAAAAATCAGAATCTTAGAAAGAAATATGGATACCAGGATACTTTCTTGGTGATATCATTAAACATGGTCCCTGGAGCTCATTAAACGGGGGTTTTCCTGATCACTCAAGTCATACTCGCTCTTTGGGGACTACCTGAGTTCAAAGTCATATCGTTTTCTTTTTTCTTAGAAGTACGTAGCTATACTTCTCATTCAAAATAGGCAGAGAGAAGATAGAATTCTAGATGCTCTTAAAAGCCTACCTTGCCTGTCTCTATGTTTCAGCTGTAAGAGGCAAGTGTAGTAGAGTGGTGTAGATGCAGAGTGGTATAGCAACAGTGAAGGGTCTCACTGCAACAGGAAATGGGAAGGCAAGGATGCCATAGGCTAAGGAAGCTGTGTATGAGAACCACCAACTGCACCATTTACATCAATGGATAAGTTATCCAGACAGAAAATCGATAAAGAAACTTTGCTCTTAAATAATGCATTAGACTAGATAGGCTTAATATATTTATACAGAACATTCTGTCCAAAAACAGTAGAATGCACATTCTTCTCAAGTGTACTTGAAACATTCTCCAAGATAGATCATATGGTAGAACACAGAACAAGTCTCGATAAATTCAAGAAAACTGAAATGATATCAAGTACCTTTTCTGATCACAATGGTATGAAAGTAGAAATCAATTGTAAGAACAACTATCCAAAAACTACAAATATGTGGAGATTAAACAACATGTTACTGATAGCTACTGGATCATAGAACAAATCAAAGGAGAATTAAAAAAAAAAAACTACCTGGAGATAAATGAAAACAGAAATACAGCATCCCCAGATCTGTGAGGCATAGCAAATGTGGTTATAAGAGGGAGGTTTGTAAGATTATAGGCCTATCTCAAGAAATAAAAGAAATCTCAAACAATTTATACCCAAAGGAACTGGAAAAAGAACAAATAAAAGCTGAAGTTCATAGAAGGAAGGAAATAATGACGATCAGAGTGGAAATAAATGAACTAGAGACTAAAAAGACAAAAGAGAGTGTCAGTGATAGCAAGAGCTGTTTCTCTGAAAAGATAGACAAGATGCACAAATCTTTAACTAAACTCACTAAGAAAGAGATGGCTTAAATAAATAAAATCAGAAGTGAAAAAGCAGTTACAGCTAATACTACAGAAATACAAGGGATCATGAGACCACTATGATCAATCATACATGAACAAATTGAGCAACCTAGAAGAAATGGGTAAAGTCCCAGAAATTTACAATCTTTCAAGACTGAATCATGAGGGGCACCTGCGTGGCTTAGTCAGTTAAGGTGTGTGCCTTCGGCTCAGGTCATGAACCCAGGGTCCTAGGATTGAGCCTTATGTCAGACTCCCTGCTCAGTGGGGAATCTGCTTCTCCCTCTCCCTCTGCCCCTGATCATGTGCTTTCTCTCGCAGTTATTCTATTCCTAAACAACAACAACAACAACAACAAAACATGAATCATGAAAAAAAAAAAAAGAAAAGGAAAGGAAATCTGAATAGAACAAGTGACTAGCAAGGAGGCTGAATCAGTAATCAAAAACTTCCCAACAAAAAAAGACCAGAATCAGATGGTTTCCCTGGTGAAGTCTACCAAATATTTTATTTTATTTTATTTTATTTTATTTTATTTTATTTTATTTTATTTCATTTCATTTCATTTCATTTCATTTCATTTCATTATTTATTTGAGAGAAAGAGAAAGAGAGAGCGAGCACAAGGGGCGGGGAGAGGTATAGAGGGAAAGGGAGAAGACTCCTCACTGAGCAGGGAGCCTGATGTGGGCTCCATCCCAGGACCCCGGGATCATGACCTGAGCCAAAGTCAGATGCTCAACCTACCGAACCACCCAACGCACCCCATGTACCAAACAGTTTAAAGAAGATTATATACCTGTCCTTCTCAAACTCTTTCAAAAAATTAAGGTGGAGGGAATGCTTACAAACATATTTTGCAAGCTAGTATCATCTGACACCAAAACCATAAAGACAAGGACACCACAAAAAAATAAATTACAAGTCTATATCCATGATGAACATATAATGCAGAAATCCTCAACAAAATACTACTAGCAAACCAAATTCAAAAATACTGTAAAAGGATCAAGCACCGTAATCAAGTGGAATTTATTCCAGGGAGGCATCCACAAATCTGCCAATGTGATATGCCACAGTAAAAAAAATGTAGGACAAAAATCGTATCATCTCAGCAGAAAAAGCACATGACAAAATTCAACATCTTACAATAAAAACTCAATAGAGTGAGTGCAGGAGGAAAGCACTTCCATATAATAAAAGCTGTGTATGACAAACCCAGTTAATACCATCCTCAGTGATGAAGAACTAAAAGCTTTTTCTGTAAGATCAGGAACCAAACAAGGATGCCTACTCTCCCCACTTTTAGTCTACATAGTATTAGAAGTCCTAGCAACAGCAGTTAGACAAGTAAAAGAAATAAAGGCATCCCGATTAGAAAGGAAGAAGTAAAACTGTCACTATTTGAAGATGACACGATGCTATATATAAAGAACCCTAAAGAGTCTGCCAGTAACTGTTAGAATTAATAAATGAATTCCGTAAAGTTGCAGGATACAAAGTTCATATATGCTGTTGTATTTCTATACACTAATAACAAACGATCAGAATGAGAAATCAAGAAAAAAGTCCTGGAGCACCTGGCTGGCTCAGTCGAAGAGAATGTGACACTTGATCTGGGGATCATGAATTCGAACCACAAATGAGGTATAGAGATTATTTAAATAAATAAAACTTCAGAGAAAAACCCCTTTCACAATTGCATCAAAGAGAATAAAATAGGAATAAACTTAACCGAAAATGGTTAGAAAATGGGCAGAGGATCTGAGTAGAAATTTTCCCAAAAAAGACATACACAGGCCAGTAGAAAGATGTTCAACATCACTAAATCATCAAGGTCATGCAAATCAAAACCACAATGAGATATCACCTCATACCTGTTAGAATAGCTAGTATCAAAAAGATAAGAAATAACAAGGTTGGCAAGGATGTAGAGAAAAGAAACCCTCAGGCACTACTGGTGGGAATGTGGAGGTACCTCAAAAAATTTAAAAAAGAGCTACCATATAATCCAACAATTCCATTTGTAGGTATATAGCCAAAGAATACAAAAGCACTAATTCAAAAAGATATATACAGCCTTATTCTTATTGCAGCACTATTACCTTATTGCATTATTACAACAGCAAAGATATGGAAACAATCTAAATGTCTACTGATAGATAAATGGATGAAGATGTGGTATATATACACAGTGGAGTATTATTCAGCCATAAAGAAGGAAATCTTGCTGTTTGCAACAACATTAATGGACCTGCAGGGTATTATGCTAAGTAAAATAATTCAGAATGGGAAAGGCAAATATCACATGTTCTCACTTATACATGGAATCTAAGCAACAAAATGAACAAACAAAATAAGATCAAACCCAGACTCATAGACACAGAGAACAGACTGTTGGTTGTCAGAGGAGAGGGGTTGGATGGAGGTGCAATGGGTTAAGGGGATCAAGAAGTACAAACCGAAAAGTTTTTATAATGCAAGTTTTTGTGATACAAACTTATAAAATAAGTCATGGGGATATAATGCAGAGCATAGGGAATATATTCAATAATATTTTATTAACTTGGTGTAGGCTCATTGTGGTGAGCATTTTGCAATGTGTACAGATGTTGACTCACTATGTTGTTCAGCTGAAACTAATATAATATTGTATGCCTATTATACCTAACTTAAAAAGAATTGCTAAAAATAACCACCAACTCCAATGATATATAGAACTTCCATGTACATTATCATTAGAGCCTCACAAAAATCCCTATGAGGTGGGAGGATATATCTTTCTCAACCTTTTTGTTTTTCATTTTTTTAAATTAACATATAATGTATTATTTGTTTCAGGGGTACAGGTCTGTGAGTCATCAGTCTTACACAATTCACAGCAATTACCATAGCACATACCCTCCCCAATGTCCATCAACCAGCCACCCCATCCCTCCCACCCACCTCCTCTCCAGCAACACTCATTTTGTTTCCTGAGATTAAGAGTCTCTTATGGTTTGTCTCTCTCTCTGGTTTCATCCTGTTTCATTTTTCTCTCCCTTTCCCTATGATCCTCTATCTTGTTTCTCAAATTCCTCCTATCAGTGAGATCATATGATAATTGTCTTTCTCTGATTGACTTAATTCACTTAACATAATACCCTCTAGTACCATCCACGTCATTGCAAATTTTGTCTTTTTTCAAAAAATAATTTATTTGTTTTATGTCCTACCTTGTTCCAGAAAGGATTTGAGGGACTTAGATTCAATATAGCACATAAAATACATTTATTAAAATAGATGATAAGAATTTGAGAGAAAACATTCTTTTGATAGGGTTGTATTGATCTGAACAAATTTTGGATTCAAAACACTACGGAGCCTTCAACATGATCCTTACTCTGTTTTCAGGAGAACATGATTATAACTTTGTTCAGCAAGGAAATCACTTGCTTATTATCACTTCGATCCTGAAATCTCATGGTTTAAAATTAGGAAGCAGGAATTTAAGAACTATTCCGTGCTTTCTATTTGTCAGTTTGAAACCTTGGGAGTTCCCTGCGTGAAATCTGAAACTGGACCCCATACCCGGAGGGCAGGAAGAGACTGAAGAAAGAGTCAGGCCACTCCAGATTGATAGGTGGCAAGTTTAATGAGCAAAGGAACTTAGGTACAAGGCTTGTCTTCTGTAGCCTCGAGACAGGTGGGTCCACATGCCTGGCCACCTGAATTTTAAAAGCTTATATAGAGCCCTTAACTGGGCTTAGTCATGTGTATGGTTGAGATGGTCTGAACAACACATTGGTCTCCCAAGGCTGTGTCTTTGAAATGGCGGCTAATGTGGCAATAGTAGGATATAGAATTCCTAGGATGGGGTTTGGGGGAAGGGATAAGGAGCCCCTGATTGCCCCGTAACCTGTGGTCATATCCTCTCGATGACCTCCAACATTGTTCCTATTTGAAAATTGTTCCCAAACCCGTTCTTCCGTGTTTATGCCTGTACTTCTGTCTTTGTCTCCGTGGGTCTGCCATGTATGTGCATAAATGTGCAGTTTTCATATTCTCCCAAAAGATGTAAACCCTTTCACAGCCTGTCCTTGAAGCAGGGACTCCATCTCCATGTGACTTGAGGATGGAGCTGAGAGGCAAGGGTGACTCACTGGGAAAACAGCAGACGGAAGACTTTGATGTTGAACTACCTGTCCACCCCGTGTTACCACATTGCCATGTTCCCTGTGGCTGCAGAACCATCCTTTCTATCCTGTGGCCATGAACACAGCTGACATTGTGATCATTTGTATTTACCTCTGCAAGACACTGAGAAATCATTCATGCATTCAGCAGTATTTATCGAGTACTTGTGTGTATTCAACACTGTTCTAGGTATGGCGAACACAGCAGTGAACCAAACCAAAAAAAAGAAAAAAAAAAAAAGCTGATCACTGTTCTCATAGAACTCACATCCATTCTAGAGGGGTGAGGACGAAAATATAAAAATGATCTGTAAATTCTATCCTGTCTTAGCAGGGCATATGTGTGATGGGGAGAAACAAAGCTGAAAGCAGATTGGGGAGATCCAGAGTCTGGTCCATGGCTTTATGGCCCACAGAACGGGAGTCTTCGCATTTGTCTGTAAGGCACAAGGATAATTGTATCCAGTGTTAAGTAATAGATTTTAATAACGTTGCATAACCTTGAGGAAGGAACCTAACTGATTCCAATAGCATTCCATGGAGAGAGTCACTTTTACCATAGGCCTTGGCAGCTAGGCTTCTGGTTTCTCTAGCTTTCCTCCTGCCAAGAGGCCTCCTTGTCCTTCAGGGGGTTGCTCTTCTCACATTTCAGAAGGACAGTGCATACTTATGTCAGGTGTGAAAGGGATCTTTCCTCCTCAATGCCAACAAGAAGCAGCACTAGGGAAGGCAGACTGACAGAACAGACATTCTCTTCTCTAACTGGGTTATTCTGTGCCCTGGCTTATCTTATTGGGATCTTCCTGCTATTGTTCAGTTTAAAATCAGTATTCTCTTTACTTGCAGGGACACATCTTTACAAAAGACGGGGTGAGATTCCAAAAACTCTTAACATTTTACACTGGCCTTTTGAAGAAAAATATGTAGACCGACTGGGACAAGGCTCCCAAACAGTGGTTTTACATCGTGAGTGCTTATTGGTCTTCTCGTGTGCAGGTCCAACAGCACATCACTAAAATTTTAATACTTTCAAAAACGTTCTTTGGGGGGCCAAAAAAGAAGGAGGGGCACTGGAGGGTAATTTGAAGGGAGAAACTCAGTAAACAAATTATTTCAAATGTAGGCTGTCTTTCTTGTAGTTGCAAAGCACTGTGGCTCAAATTCATTTGTTTAAAGATTTTTTTTTTTTTTTTTAAAGAAAAGCCAAGATAACCGAATGTCAGGAGGGTTAAGCAACTCTTTCAGGGTCATAGTTTTCTTTTTCTTTTTGATGCCTTTCCATTTAACCTTGTGGCTGATAGTCCAATAGTTGGTTAGGAAGTATCACAATCCACTGCTCTTTTCCTAATTCCTACAGCAGATCCAGACAGCCAGGTGCAAGGTGGGGTCGTGATGCAGCTTGAGAACTTCTTTTGCAATGATGTTTTCGTGGCAAGCACACTTTTTAAATAAAGATGGTCATATACTGGGAGTTTGGGGTGAGCTGGGCTGGACCTATTAGCTCAGTGATCCCCTCTGCGCTGTTTCCAGAGCCGTCCTTGGGCTCTTACGAAACAACCTTGCCATTGTTCAGTTTGTCTCTTTTAAACTCTGTGTCAATTCCTCTGACCATTAAAATGGTGGAATTAATGATCAAACTTGGTGATTTCTTAGGTTTCCTTATGATTTCATAGAAAGCACTGGTTTCCTGACTGCAGTCCACAGCATAGGTTGGAAGTAGCACATCTGCGCCCATTCTTCTGAACCCAAGCACATTGCCTGGGGTATGCACCCTTAGTTATATTTATTAGAAAACACGTGGAAAGGTTAATGGCTCCCTTCTTTGTCTCAAAGATGTATGAATACACCCCTGTGGCTTTAAGATCCTTTGAAGAAGGCATCAATACTCACAGTTATCATTACTCATAATTGTAGAAAATTAGGGATTGAGAAGGTATAATCTTCCTACCGAGAAGATCATCTAGCTTCATCTGCATTCCTAGGACAGAGTTCCAGAGAGATCAAATGACTTTTCTCAGGTCAAGTAGCTAGGCGGTACCAGAGCCAGGATTAGGACACGGTCTCCAGCATCCTGACCAATGCACTTTCCTCCACGTTGCTGTCTGTGATCCTGTGTGCACTCTTTCACCACCTGGTTTACAACTGTAGACCTCATGGGTTCATACTGTGAGAGGCTGACCCCTATAGAAATCCTCTCAGTCTGTCACTTCACACGTGGGCATAGAGAAGCCTAAAGAGTCTAAGTATGTTGCCCACGCCCACAGGTTGTTAGGTGTTGGAACTGGGACTAGAGGCCAGGTGCTAATCCCTACTTCTCCACTGATGGCTGTGCTTTGGAGAGTGTTTTAACTTGGAACGTAGGACTCCAATGAACTCAGTTGCATAATCCTCTTATGAACTATCCTTCTGAAGGATGCAGGTAGATCTGCGTGGTGATGGCACCTAACACAGGAGGCAAAGGGACACAGTGTTCTGCCTCCAGTTCCTTTTACGACTTTGTTGACTCATGGTCTGTCTGCAAGCTCAGCTCTCTCATATAGGAAGCGAAGGCTCCAAATTAGATGTTCCTGATAGAGAATTCTGTGATTCTTTCCCAGACAGGTATGTTTCTTTGTGTTTTGTCCAGTAGAGGGGGTTGTGTGCTCACAGACCAACAGCCCCCCGGTGTCCTCCAGGTTGGATGATTGCAGAGACCCACAGAGGGTGTAGTGAAAGAGATGCGAGTCTGGGCAAGACAGCACATGGGAGGAACTGGAGATGGTGGAGGAAGGGCTGAGGTGGCTGGGCTGCTTGGAATCAGCAAAGGAAATTGAAGGTATTCCTGGGAGACAGATCACTGGGGCCCTAGCAAGTCTGTTTAAGTTGATGCCACACCAAGGAGAATGACAGGCTGGGAAGCTGTAGGTTTGGATGTTCCTGTTCCAATTTTACCCTCCGCTGTTAGGTGTGATGAGTAGCCTGGTGTCATATAACATAATGTCCTGCCAGCCCCGGTCCAGGGCTCCTTTTCCAAATGGCATAGTGTGAACTACATGAGGAAGAAATAGAACATCTCCTTTGGGCACCCCACTGCACACGGGTGGCTTCTGCATGCACGAAGCCTACGTGCTGAGGTCTGGGAAAGATCAGCAGACTCTTTCATCTTTAGTTAATGTCCTAGATCACAGCGGATCACAATGGAGTCCCAAGAAAAAATGAAATACCCATTTCTTCTGTACAGAGTATAAAAGCACAAGAAGGAAAATTTTGTGATAGTTTAGCCAGAGAAGTGGAAGCTATAGGATAATTTTGGAGAAGTGCTGCTTTATTGAAAAGATCCAGCTGGTCATATTTTGGACTATGGGAATTGAGACAAGCATACACAGTCAGGAAAACAGGGAAGGAGGGACAGGTTTAGGGGTTAGAGAGTTCGTGGTGGAGATGAAGAAAGGAAGAAAAAGAAAATTCTTGACTTTCTTCTCCTGACCCAGCTGTGGAAAATATTATTTCAGGTCCCTTGCCTAACTGGTCTGAACTGTCCTGGGTGACATGGGTCATTTCAGGGCACTTCCTACGACCTGGATGTTTTTATCTCCTTTCTTTCCTTATAGAGAGGGTCTAGGCAGGCGTGGGAAAGTCTTGATAACAGGCTTCATTTGATCAGTATCTTTCTCCCAGGATCTGAAAGAGCTTTTCTCACATCTATTTAAGTAACATTTAGTGACTGGTAAGAGACATTTCTGTCACTTGAGGCGGGATGACCCCCAGAGGGCCTTTATCTTTCCCCTACTTTTCCATGCTCTGACCTGCCACTCTCCTCAATTCCCTGAGGGCCTGCCCTAGTGGCCACTCAGTCAGTGGCCCACAGTGGTATGAGCATCCACCTGTATCAACCTCATGCTCGTAGTTGTGTCTGTGAAGGCTATTTCTGGAGGTCAGGACTTGGCCTCACGTATTCTTTTCACAATCTCTGAGAAGTCACGTGCAAATATGCAGTGATGTGATCCCTGCCCCCAGAAGCCAACCTGAATATGACCCCCAGGGAACAAATATATTGATGGCCAGTTACGATGAAAGATTTTTCAGAACTTATTTCCAACTTCAGCAACATTGATTTGTTCAGAAAGAGCACCACAGAAATCAATAAAAACATGAACTGTCCTCACCTTCATCAAATTACAGCTCTTTATAATTGGCACTACCTTCACAGACTTCTTATTTGATCTTTCTATAGATTGTCAGTGCAACTACTGGAAGAACTACAGTGTGGTGGGAAGAATCCAATAATTTCTCAAGCGTTCTGGAACAAATATTTTTTTCTTATTAAAAAATTTTCGTTTGATATATATATTTATATATCTCTTTATGGAAATTTTACATGTACATATCATTATAGAAAATTTTGGAAGCACACGGCTTATTTAAAAAATACTGTTTTAAGGGCGCCTGAGTGGCTCAGTGGGTTAAAGCCTCTGCCTTCGGCTCAGGTCATGATTTCAGGGTTCTGGGATCGAGGCCAGCATAAGGCTCTCTGCTCAGTATGAAGCCTGCTTCCTCCTCTCTGCCTGCCTCTCTGCCTACTTGTGATATCTCTTTCTGTCAAATAAATAAATAAAATCTTAAAAAAAAAAAAAACAGCTTAAAACTACCCAATCCTCTAAGCCTAAAATAATCACTAAATAGATTTTGAGCTTTTGAAATTGCATTATTATTATATAATTAACAAATAATGAACAGAATAACTGCTTTATATTTTATGACAGCGTTTTCCTGTGCCATTAACTATTCTTAAAATTAGCATTAATATTTGCATATTCCCACTGAATAAATACATTGTGATTTTTTTAAGTGACTTCTTTCTAGCAGTCTTAGGTTGTGTCCTTCCTTGCTCTGAGAAACAGGTGCGGTACAGAACTTTTCATCTAATCTTTTTTTTTTTTTACATTTCTCAATAGTTTCATAGGCTATAGTTTCAATTCCTCAACTTAAGCATTTAAGAAAGTTTATATTGGTTCAGTTTTTGAAGAGAAACAAAATGCCAGCAGAATAGTAGCTGGCCAGCCCAGGAGTTTTCTGAACTTGGGTGAACTGGGATCAAGAAAATAAAAGATACACAGTCAGTGGAAACTGGAGGTTCTTACTGGTATATGGGAGGAACCTTTTCAGATCTCAGCCCAGACATCACTTCCTTAAAAGTTTTGCCAGACATTCTCTTTCAGGTACATAACAAATATCAGATTATAGGACCTTCTCTTCTCATGTGTCCCATAGCGCTCTGCACTGTAGCACTTACCATGCCATATTCTAATTGCCTGATTGCTCTGAGTCTGTCCTACAAGACTGCCAACTCTTGAGAAAAGGGGCCCTGTCTTACTTAAAACATTCTTGCCCTCAGCCCCTCTTGTACCTGGCACCTTGTAAGGACTTGTATTAGTCTGTTCGGGTTACCATAGGAAATATTGCAGACTGGGTGGCGTAACCAACAGACATTTCTTTACTCAGAGTTCTGGAGGCTAGAAGTTTAAGATCAAGGTGCTGGCAGGATCGATTTCCTCCAGGGCTTCTCTTCTCAGCTCGGATGGCTGCCCTCTTGTTGCCGCTTCATAAGATTACCTCTCTGTATGCTTGTATATCCCTGGTATGTCCTAATCTCTTTTTACAAGAACACCAACCAGATGGATTAGGGTCTATCCAAATGGCCTCATTTAAACGTAATCACTTCTTGGGTTACCTGGCTGGTTCAGTCGAAAGAGCATGGAACTCTTCAGCTCAGAGTCATGAGTCCCAGTACCACGTTGGGTTTAGAGCTGACTTAAATAATAAGTCTATTTATTTATAAAGATAAATATATTTGTATTGTTGAGACCAGTTTATATATATAAATAAGTTTATAAATATATAATTTTTATGAGTTTATATATATATATATACATAAGTTTATAAATAGATAAACTTAAAAAAAATAAATTTAAGCACTTCTTTAAAGGCCCAGTCTCCAAATGCAGTCATATTCTGAGGTCCTGGGGGTGAGGGCTTCAACATACGAATTTCGGAGCAACATAATTCGGTCCATTACATGGACTCTTTACATATTTTTATTGTGAAGTAATTGCCATGCTTGTAGATGAATAAGATAATATTTACATTCTGGCATCCTACCTTTTGAATACTGGCCCACCCCCTCCCAGCCAGAGGTCTGAATAGCAGAGACAACCTTGTATTTCAGAAAATGCATGCTAGACTGGGCATCAAGAGCCCTGGGTCTGTACCCTGGCTCTGCCAGTTCCCAGCTGTGTGACCACCCTGGTACCAGTCTCCTTGTCCATAAAATTGGGATAATAACACCTACTGCAGTCGGTGGTTGTGACACTCGATGAGGTCATGGCTACGGGGGTGTCTAGCATAATGCATGCCATGAAGCAGGCATCAGAAAGTGCCGGCTCAACCTGTCAGCTGGAAGGTATGCTGGAAATAAGAAATATTTCATTTTAGCGATGAGGGAGGCACAGGTGCTGACAAAGCGCTAACATCTCCCTGTGGTTCTTTATACACACTGCTACTCCAGCCTCAGATTTATTTCGGCTCAGTGAAGATGAATGATTTACTAATCTTTTTTTTTGTTTGTTTAAAAAAATAGGCAAATTATTTATTTGTTTATTTATTTTTAAAGATTTTATTTATTTATTTGAGAGAGAGAGAGAGTGAGAGAGCATGAATGGGGAGGAGAGGGAGAAGCAGGTTTCCTACAAACAGGGAGCCCGAATCAGGGCTTAATCCCAGAATGCTGGGATTGGGACTTGAGCCAAAGGCAGATGCTTAACTGACTGACTACCCAGGTGCCCCAAGGACAGATCATTTAGACGTTAGGTATTTATTTATAACCTACAATTTCCAGATTTCACTGAGTGATTTAACTTCTTGCTCCAAAATTCTGGTAGCTAACTAATCACATTGGGTTACTGCCTAACTGCTCTTCTCGCTGGGAGTTGTGCTACTTGAGCTTTAAAATATGTCTCTACATAACAAACAAATATGATGTCTCAGGGTATCGGCCATGATAACGTCTGTGAGGCACCTTATACCTGGACCTTGAAACATCATAGGAGTATAAATTCTCCTGCTAGGATTTGGAAAGCGTATTTTCACTTGGCGAGCAAGTGGTAAGCCATGGGAGCACGGATAGAGGCCAGTGAATCTTTAGAATCCTTTAAGAATCAGAGGCCTTGATGCTGATCTTGTCTAACCAATTGTCATGACCCAGTGTTCAGCTGATCAGCCTCTCGTTGCCTCTTTCTAAGGATATTAGAAATTATGGCCTTTGGTCATTTACAAATCTTCTTTTTACTCTCTTTTTCCAGGTCAAGTTGCTTTCTCTGTTTCCCCATCTTGCTTCAGTTAGATTTCCCTGCTGGTCCCATCACTGTGGGCTCTTCTTTCTTCCTCCTGCCTTATTCCTGGTTTCTGTTCCAACAAGCCTACAGCCTACATTCTCACTTATTGTCTTTACTTCCTGTCTTCTAGACCTGCCTCCATGTCTGGGCATTCTGCCATGACCTGCTTCTCTGTCTCCCATTTTCTCAGTCTGTCTCCTGTCCTGTTGCTGCCTTTCCCCCTTCTGTCTCCAGTCTTCCTCTAGAATGAACGGAGGGGCGGGGTCTCTTTGTGGCACAGCCGCAGCCTGGCCCTTGTTACCCTTCAGGGGGACCCAGGGACAGGGTCTTGAATTTGTTGCATCTACTTCTCCACAGACTGGGGTAGTAGATGTGACATCGGTGTCCTCATAGGCATTGCTACAACAAAACCTTTCTGAAGTCATCACCTGGGTTCTGGATAGCCTCCACTAGAGGAGAAGTTTCACTGCGGAGGTGGGGAGCAGGGTGGGGCAGAGGAGAGCACTACTTTGATCAAATAAATGAGAAGGAAACTTTGGTTGGAATGAAGCTGGGTGGAAAATATTTTCATTTTAACTTTTATGCTGGTTGAGTAGCTTTAGGACACTTGCACGTTTGGCTTCTATTTTTTTTTAAGATTTTATTTATGTATTTGAGAGAGAGTATGTGTACAAGCAGGGGGAGTGGCAGAGGGTGGGGGAGAAGCAGACTCCTGTTGATCATGGAGCTTAAGCATGGGCCTTAGTCCTAGGACCCTGAGATCATGACCTGAGCCAAAGGCAGACACTACTGAACCACCCAGGTGCCCCTGGCTTCTATTTTAAAAGGCTCACTTGTGTTTAAAAAAAAAAAAAAATCTTTTTTCAGTTTCATAAAGACAGTTACCCTTGGATTTCATTTAATAAGCAATAGTGATCCGGTTTTGTTGTTCTGTTTACAGTTAGATTTTGATTTATTTGTTAACTCAACTTATTAGTTTGTCTGGTCCATTCCTTGAGACTGTCGTTAAGTGGATGATCTGTGCGAGGATGAATCGAGTTGGTCAGAGAGCCTTAGGGTCGAGGTTGAACCCAGAGGAGCACTAACCATGGAAATCCCCCAAATTAGTAGATATCTATGGTTGGGTAAGGATGATCCACCAACCTTTGATTCATTTTGAGACCATAGTCATAAAGGAAAACAGGTCCAAACCCACTTTCTTTGTGTTTGAGGGAAGGTAGGATGGGAAGGTGCCGCCTCGCTGCTCAGGGACAGGACCGTCTGCCTCTCCCCACCCAGCTCCTAATGCTCAGTGTGTGTTTCTGCAGCGTGCACCTGGCACTTTCCTCAGCCTCGTGCCTATAACCGTGCGCGCGACCTCTTTGCCGAGTAGCCAGCCACAGTTTTTCTTGGTCAGAAAAACCATTTCGCCTTTAATCAAAATGAAGTATTTATCCCACTTTGCAGTTACACAGCCACAGTTATTTATGGGTATCAATTTTCCTTCCCGAAGTTTCCGAGCCAGAGGAGTCACCAGGAAGGTGCATCCAGAAGGTTCAGGTTTCATGGCCCTGCAAATTGGCAGTTCTAGTAATTTGTCTTCCTCTCTTTCTCTGGTTTCTGCTCCAACCTGCTTGCAGCCTACACTGCTGCTTTTCTGCCCTGTCTTCCTATCATCGGCTAGGGGGCCTCCTCTGCTGGGCATGCCGCCAAGACTTACAGCTCCCTCTGCCTATGCCCTCTGCCTATGCCCGGCTGGGCATGCCGCCAAGACTTACAGCTCCCTCTGCCTATGCCCTTTCCTTTCCCTGTCTGGCCTACTGTAGGAGGAGCACAAGCATAAGAACCCTCAGTAAATCTGTGGGACTTTCCCAATGATCTTTGAAGGTTGATATAGGATAACATTGAATATAAATCATGTAAATACCCAGCAAATAAGAACAGATATAGAGTTGGCCTGTCTTGAAAAAATATTGGATATGATAGGCACTGACTTTCTACCATCTGTACCCAGCTTCCTTTCTAGCTTCATCTCACACTCTGCTTTCCTGCATAAACTCTGTGCCCCAAGGCTCTGAATTATTTCTGAGCACCCTGTGCTGCTCTGTCAGACCCCCTGCCCACAGTGTCCTTCTGTATCCTATTCATCCAATCCTTGCCTAACAGACGCTCCACGGAGTGCAGAGCCTAGTGACAAGGGGCTCCATCTCACAACCCCGAGGTCATGACCTGAACTGAAATCAAGTGTCAGAGGCTTAACCAATTGAGCCACCCAGGCACTCCGCTGGCCACCTCCATCTTATTTCTATGTGTCAGAACTTTTTAACAGTGGGCTTCAGTGCTTTATGAGACCACATGGAATTAATTGTCCCTTTGGTAATAGTATCCCATTTTTCCTTTGAGTAATCACCTCTTACTTTTCACTTTTTATGGTAAGGGTATAGCTGATCTCCGGGATCTAGGACTGGCAATGGGATTTCAGATCACTGGCAGCTGTGATCAGTTCAGGGATGGCCACATTTCCAAGTTGTTCTGTGGAGAGTGGTTCCTGGGTTTTTTGCTAGAACAGTGGGGATGATTTCTTAGTAATTATGATTACAAAGGTAGAAGGGCATAATTCGAAAGCTATACTGGATCACCATGACTTTATAAGGGGAAACCAGAATTGAAAGATGTAGAGATATTCCCTATATAATTTGAGTACCTAGATCCAGCCATGCCTATACCTTGGACTTTTTGGTTATATAAGCTATTAAATTCCATTTTGCTTAAGCCAGTTTAGCTGGATTTCTGTCACTTGCAACATAAGGAGTTCTAACTACATCTCAGTGGGGCCAAAAGGCCAATTAGGGGAAGAAATAAGTTGATAATGGGGTAGAGAGTTATGGAAGGGCCGTATATCTCTTGATAGCTAAGTCTGTGTTAAAGTACATATCCCATCAAATAGCTACTTTTGTTTGACCAACAACCTTCACCATATCTCCAGCTCATATATATTAGATTTAATTTTTTTACTTCTGGGATAGACAGATTCTAGAACTTATTATTTATCTCTTGAAGACATGTTCAGTACTTAATATGCTATGACATACTTCGGAGAACCATTGCCACATACAGTGAGCATTAGTTTTATGTCATGTCTTCGTTTAAGGAACTTGGATTGAATCAAATCTGTATGCTATATAGTGTAGGGGGCCTTGAATGCCAGGTGAGGGACTATTTACCTAATTTAATAGGCCATGAAAAGCCATGGAAGACCTTTGAACCGAGCAGTGATATGATTCCAGCTATGATGCAGGAAGATTAACCAGACAGTTGAATGAAGGGTAGTGAGAGATTAGAAGAAGGAAGATCAACTGATAATGACTGAAATTGGTGAGAACTCAAACTGGGGCTGGAAAGAAAAGAGTGGATATGAAAAACATTGTACAAATAGATCCACAGGGCTTAACCATCTAGCATTAAAAGAAAGAGAAAGATCCTTGATGATTCCAAAATTTGAGTCGTGGGTGAAAGGCTGTGGAGATGCTACAGATTTATTTAGTTGTATGAGCATGGGAAGATTATTATCTTTTCACTTGGAAGTAACATTAATAGTAACTACTTAACACGGTGTTTTGAGCAACATCTGTAAAGCTTTTGGTTCATGTCTGGTACATAGTGTATGCTAATTAAATGTTAGTTTCCTTTCATAATGTTGGATAACCTATACTATGCCAACCTTCTACCATCCCCACATGTAGGAAATAAGATATAAGAAGTTCCTCCTCCTTGGGGCCCCTGGGTGACTCAGTTGATTAGCAATTGCCTTCGGCTCAGGTCATGATCGTGGAGTCCTGGGATTGAGTCCCATGTGGGGCTCCCTGCTCGTGGGGAATCTACTTCTCCCTCTGACCTCTCCCCCTCAGGCTCTCTTTCTCTCACACACAAATAAATAAGTAAAATCTTTTAAAAGAAGAAGACGTTGTTCCTCCTTTTAGATTATACAGCAAGATGATGACAGCAATCAGAATGAAGACCCTAATTTTCCACTCTTTAGAGGGGCATACTTACAGTGGGACAGGCCAGCGTGGATCAATTCAGTACTTAAGGATTTGACACAGACATTAAGGTTTCTCTTTCTCACATTGTATATGTCATCAGTGAATATTAGATTCTAACATTAGAAGGTGATGTCAGGACATATCCTAATGTTTATTCTGCAGTGTTTTATACTCTCAGGATGCCTAGAAGGCATACATGAAACTTGATGTGGGATAGCATTTAAAGAATGAACTTAATGTGCATAGTCTAAAATGAATATAAAACCTGTTCTGAACTACCTTACCTTCCCATCATGACACACACTTTTGGGAAGAGAATTGTTAATGAATGACTGAATAAAAAAAAACAAAAAACAAAAACCTTTCTTCTGAAAGAGCACAGGGACTTGGTTACTTGAACTTAGCAAATATAACATTTTGAGATGGGATAGAAGCAAAGAGAATTAGAATATGTCAAGAATGATTAAGAATAAGTCTTCTCAGCTTATTTGCTTTTTTGGTGAAGATTTGCAAAATCTTTTAGGTGTCACATGACCAAAAGCATTGCACTTCATTCAGCTGGCAAGGTGTTTGCTTTTTTTCTGTTCATTTCTCTGTATAATTTAGCTATAAAAGTGTCCAGGAACCTTTTCCTGCACTTCCGGAGCACCATTCTTCATTTGCCTATTTTCTTTGTCTGTGGTCCTGCCTATACTATCAGCCCCTTGGAGCAAGAACTGTATAATATTCACCATGTTTGCTTGCAGTACATATTTGGTGAACAAATGAATCAATTAATATAAACAACAGCAATGGGAGCTAGTTATGTCTAGCCTTCTTTTTTTAAGATTTTATTTATTTATTTGACAGAGAGAGATCACAAGTAGGCAGAGAGGCAGGCAGAGAGGGAGGTGGAAGCAGGCTCCCTGCTGAGCATAGAGCCTGACTCGGGCCTCGATCCCAAGACCCTGAGATCATGACCTAAGCCGAAGGCAGAGACTTAACCCACTGAGCCACCCAGGTACCCTATATCTAGCCTTTTCTTGTTGCAGCTCTAAGTCTGGCTTTCTTCTCTTCTTTAGATTTTAAAGTAGAAAAACAATGCTTGTCAACCATGTACTTTATTGGGAAATAAGATGATCAACACGGGACATCCATGTGAGCATAAGTGATACAAGGGCGAATCCCACTAGAAAGGAGAGAAGAAGGCATTCCTTTGGGGCTCTCAATTTATACATGCTCCAAAAAACTGTGAAAGATAATGCCGTTGAACTGACTATGACATGGAATCTCCCAAGTGGTCTGAGGAAGTAGAAATGCAAAGTAGTCATTCATTATGAGCCTCAAACTCAGACTTAGGCATATGATCAAAGTTTTACTCGTGAAACACTTTTTTGTTCCAAAACATGGACCTACCACTCTTGTCTGTTGGTAAAAGGCCAAGATTTAATTTTTCTGTTGAAATAAGGCATTGAGGAAAGTAGGCTGTGTGTAATCAGTGGGTATTGATTTCTCACATCATTTAGCCATCTTTCCTGTGTCCCATGTGGAGTGCTTTCCAGTTCACATTTGTGGGTGATACGGATAAAGGCAGGTAGTATCCCGCACATAAAGCCAAAGCCTCTGCCAGGCAGTGACAGGAAGAAAGAAGGGAACTGGTTTTCCATCCAGAGCTGTTGGCTCACAATTCAATCAGCAGCTCAGTTCATAGATTAACAGGTATCTTTTCATAAGCAAATGTCTCCAGTCATGTAAAAAATGAGAAGTAGATCCAAAAAAAAATATTAAAAAGCACATATCAGTTAAACATACGAGAGTATTTACTGCCGTTCATAAGAGAAAAAGAAAGGAAATACCCCAATATCCAGTGAAAGGGGATTTGGCATAATAAATTTCTGTATGTTCTTATGCACATATCCATAAAAATGGATATGTAATTAGTTAAAAGAATGCTGTTGATATATATGAAGTGACAAAGGGCATTGACCAAAAAATATTGTAAAAGGAAAAGGCAATCACAATAAGCTCTAAAATATTGTCTGGTGTCACTATGTGTGTGTACTCATAATCCCTACATGTAACAGTGGTCAACTTAGGGATGGTGATGGGAGATTTTTTTCACTTTTGTACTCTACACTCCCGTATTGTTTGAGTATCTCACAATGAACACGCATAGGAATGCCAATAAACATTTTTTTCCTCCTGGTGCTTGGGAAGAATTGCTGTGGTTAGCCGTTCTATATGGACAGCATGACCACTGTCTGGTCTGATCCACTGGTAGGTAGAAAGTGGTGGCCTTTGAAAAGCGTAAGGAGGGGCACCTGGGTGGCTCAGTTGGTTGGGCGACTGCCTTGGCTCAGGTCATGATCCCGGAGACCCGGGATCGAGTCTCACATCGGGCTCCCTGCTCGGCGGGAAGCCTGCTTCTCCCTCTCTCACTCCGCCTGCTTGTGTTCCCTCTATGGCTGTGTTTCTCTCTGTCAAATAAATAAAAAACCTTAAAAAAAAAAAAAGTGTAAGGAAGGGACTACAGTTAGCACATCTGCTCTCTTCAGCACATGTGCCATAATTTGAGAACATAAACTAATTTTTATTTCCGTGATTTTTATGTTTTTTTGAAGCCTTAGAACCAAAGGACAGATTTTTTTTTTTCTCTGAGAAGTTAAGTCTCATTTCAGCATGAAACTCCCTGTTGGTCAGTTGGCTATGTCCTTGGAAAGAGAGGTCAGAGTCCTGAATCAAAATGTGCCCTCAGCTAGCCTTGTGACCTCAAATTGAGTCATTTAATCACTAATCTCTCAGTTTCCCCACCTATTAAAATTGATAGTAATAACCCTTACCATCACATTCTTGAGTGGGGTGTTGTGAAGCTTAATAAGATCGTGTTAGCAAAATGCTTTGAGCTCTTTAGATAAAAGATGTAATATAAACACAAAGTCTCATTAAAATAATTATACAGTGGCTTTTTCATCATCCACGTTTACATCCAAGGATGAATATAGTGATGGAGGTCGTTTTATAATCGCAAGGAAGAAAATTGGCTTTCAAAATCTGGAAATAAAATCCCCTAACACCTTTTCTTTTTTTTTTTAAGATTTCATTTATTTATTTGACAGAGAGAAATACAGTGAGAGAGGGAACAGGGGAAGTGGGAGAGGGAGAAGCAGGCTCCTCGCTAAAGAGGGAGCCCGATGGAGGGCTTGATCCCAGGACCCTGTGGACATGACCAGGGCAGAAAACAGATGCTATAGGACTGTCCCATCCAGAAACACCCCCATCCCCCAACACATTTTGAAGGCAGTTTTATACTAGAATCGTTAGTTTTTAGAATGGGAGGACTTGGTTTTAAGAGATGATTCAAAACATCAAAGTGAAAAAAATATTTAAGTTTCTATATTTAATTGAAACATCTTTTGAAAAGCAAAGTGATCACTTTTCCCATTCCCCGAAAGAAGACCATGAAAAGAAGCTCTAAAAGGATACTGTGCCTTTTTTTCCAAAGTGTTACCATTCATAGGACTGTAAAGTGGTGAAACCTGTCTGTCCCACCGTGCATCCAGAAGGTTGACTCATTAATGCGTGGTGGAGTCTCTTCCCAGGGGCACTGTACCAGTTGGCTCCTATGATGGATCCAGGGAAATACCTCCTCGACATGTTCCTTCTTCTCAAGCTGTCCTGAGAACTCACCATGTTTGCAGCAGGCTCCCCACCCTTTGGCACCATGGGTGCACGCTACTACTATAACCCAAGACATGGACAACCCATATCTGTTCCCAAGATTTGGAAGTGCCGACACAGGAGGTCAGTAGCCCCCGAGGAAGGTAAGCTTGAAAGCCAAAGCCCATGCTTGCATCCTTTTGCTGGGTTTCTAAGGGCTGAGCCATGAAAGTAAAATTCTTGGTGAAAGGTCACTTTTTGGCATATGACAAGTTTGTTCTGATGTCTTCCAACTGTAAGCTGCAGGACTGCTGATCTCAAATTTTAAAAATCGTACCATCTGAATATTAATATATTCATTCAATTATGTTGAGGAAACCCTAAGGATTAATTATTTTTTTCTTTCTTTTTTTTTCTTTTTGTGAAGAAAGCCTTAAGAATAATCTTCATTAAAGAGATATTTTCATCATAAGGACTTTGGGATATGAGTGTGACTAATTATATTTTCAAAATACAGACTCGATGCAGCTCTTCAAGGATAGGTTGGTGTAATAAAATGCTGTATCAATATCAAGAAATATTTAATCTTTATTATTTAGCCAAAGTAGGTAAAAGCACTTTTTAGTATGGATATTATCTAAATAATACTCTTTGCATTTAATATCTAATATGGACATTACTGGGATACAAGAAAAAAGGATTGTCTGATTTCTTCTTCCCTGCAAGAATTGTCCCTCATTGCTATTAAACAAGTTTTTGCAGGGCACCTGCGTGGCTCAGTCAGTTAAGGCTCTGACTCTTAGTTTTGGCTCAGATCATGATCTCAGGGTCCTGAGATGAGCACCCTCATGTTGGGCTCCCTACTCAACAGGGAGTCTGCTCCCCTCCCACCCCCACCTTTCTCTCCCTCTGCCTCTCCCCCTTCTTGCATACTATCTCTTCCTCTCTCTCAAATAAATAAAAAATAGTTTTTTAAAAAGCAGATTTTTGAGACAAGGAGGTAAACACCTTGTAACTTTATATTCAAATTACATAAATTAGCTAAAAAATTAATTTATGTAAAACAAATTAATTACAGCCTTAAGGGAGACATTGACATTTTTTAATCTTTCATTTCTTTCTATTTGCTGGTGCTCATTTGAAGCTATAATCTCTCTTTTTCTAGTTTGTTCTAATCTTTTAGATGGACTTCTTAGTATCCCCTTGAGAATCTCTTTCTTTGAAGAGGGTATCATCAATGGTTTCAAACAGAGTGGATATTAAACTGTGATGAAAGTTATTAATAAAGCAAATGAGAGAAATCCTTAAGTTATAATTGCTTAGTGGGAACTAGTAATTAAAACAGAAGAAGCTAAAGTTTCCCATGAAGGATATTAGGCAATGAGTCAAATAATTTTAAGTTTGTAAGCTATTTTTTTAGATCGAAAAACATTTCTTAAGGAGACACATGTGCATGTAGGGGAGTATTTTTCCCCTTCCCTACTATCCATCCGAACACCAATAACTTAATATAGATGAAGAAGAGGCATTTGAGTACAAGGTAAATCTGAATTTTATTCCTAATTCAAACACTAATTTGTTATATGGCCCTGAGTATATTTTACATCCATTCTTTGCTATAGTAGTTCTTCCTTTAAGGAGATAAAGCATGCCCTTCCTGTCTCATCCATATGGTACAAAAATGCTGTTTGCAGTATGAGAATCATTTCTTTAGTAGATGTAGGTGAAACATATATCAGAAATTAATGTTCTTTCTTTATTGGCATCACAGCAGAACATTTATTAACTTTAATTTCTTGTTTTATATATCTATTAATTTTTTGTGTCTATTAGTTTTTATCATTAAAGTGGACTCCACAAATTTATTGAGGTATAAGGAACAAACATTGAGTTCAATCCATAGATGAGATCTTCCAGGGGCAGCTGTCAAGATTAAATAATTCTGTCAAGGTTCCAGTGGGGGACAGAAGCTGTTCGGTAGCATATCCTAGTTAAATAAAAATACTCCCAGAAATGAATGTACCTTGTAAGTCTCCTGGCCCCTGTAGTTCTCAAAATGCCAGTTATCAAAATGCAGCTATGGTTTCTCTAACTTCCAGATTTTAAATTACTCTTACGTCGACGCAGGATTCCTGCCCTGCCTTCTTTATGGCAGGAAATTACAAATGCTTTGCTTGTTATTGCCAGAATCTGAGGGCGGGTAGCTTCCAGCAGTGACACCTGGATAGGTTTTCATTCTGTCTTTCGGAATTGGTGCTGTGGGGTGCTTAGAGCTGGTGGAGGGCAGAAAGTTCTTTGCCAACACATTAAAACAGTTTTTCCTGTAGTAATCATCCAGAAACTGTACTAGTAAAGACTTGTCCCCTTTGACAACTGGAATCTTCCCCAAATTAGATCTTTCATTTTCTCCTTACACTATACTTACCCTTTCCTCTTGATATGCATGTGACATGCCTGGATCTGAGACCTACTTTAGTTTCAAGAAGAATATTTTTTAATATCTGCAGGACCATCCATTAGCTCAGCTTAAAAGCGGGTCATTGGCTTTAGTGCCATATTTCATTGATTGTGATAATAAAAGTAATAGCAGTAGTATTGGTGGCAATAAAAGTATTAACAAGCATTTATTGAGTGATCTACTTTGACTGAATGGCTAAATGAAGTTTTGATGACATGAAAGTGAAAAAGGTGTTTAAGTTTCTATATTTAATATAATCCAGGTACTGTAAAGTACCTTAACTATTTCATGTATTTTAATCATAAAACTCTTGGGAACTCTCTAGTAGCTCTCTATTTTATAGATCAAGAACCTGCTCAAGGGAATGTAGAGTACCTATTCTGAATCTCCAAGACCAATATACATTTCCCACTATTGCATATCTTTTGTGAGAAAAAAAAATTCATACCCAGTATTATTTATCTTTGCAGTTTATAACCATGTTTGGGCTGCAGTATGAATTTCCCCTCTACAACTGCTTTAGTTTTCTTAGGAGGCAGTTTTGCTGGGAGGGGTTGGAATGGAGTGCCAAAGAGTGAGCAGAAGTAATTTAATTGTGGGAGGTTGGATGCACATCTAGATTTTTTTCCATGTTTTGTCCTTGGGTGAAACGAGAATGAATGTGAGCCAAGGATACTTTGAAATAGCTAGAGGGTTTTTCCAACCAGATGGAAAGAGAAAATTTGGCTTCTAGTCTGTAGGTGAATGCCAGTAAAAAAGCTAATCTAGGTCTCCATTGGTTTTATTCCATAAAATGGGGATTCAAGTGACTAGAGCTAAGGAAGATCTTAGGTCTAATGAAACACCAGGGACATCACTAAAATTTGGTATCCCTCTTTTTTAATGATTAGATATATAGTCTTCCTGTATATACCTTTAAGAAAATGAACACACAGCCCAGAACCACCAGAAAAACACAAGTGTTGCTATTACTGCAAGCAGCTGTGTGAAAGGCCCTAGCTTGAAATGGGCAACAATGCAAATGAGTCTCCTGGTAGAGGCCATTTTAACCTGAAATTAAGATCTAGAAAATCACCGGATCTGCGATGCCTGGTTTGGCTCAGTGAGTTAAGAAACTGGCTTTTGATTTCAACTTAGGTCTTGATCTCAGAACTGTGAGTTCAAGCCCCGAGCTGGGCTTCATGCTAGGCATGGAGCCTACTTAAAAATAAATAAGTAAAATCAGCGGATCACAAAGAGTAAAGAACCACGCAGCAATAGAGAAAGGGAACTCCTAGTGGTAACTAAAAACATGGCCAGAAGCAGCAATATGGAAGCTGAGGATAAGGTAGGGATTTGAGAGGCAAGAGTAAGGAAGAACAACAGGTATAGAGAAAACTGCTAAGCACTTGCAGATAAATACTGATGCAGGTGCTATCCACAGCTGGCTTCAGGTGCTCAGTGCAGGCTGGCTTGTGGGAGAATCATTTGCATAGAAAAGGCAGGAGTGAGGTGGTAGGGAGGGCTGGCAAGATATCAAGTCTCTCCTGATCAAAATATTTCTGTGACTGAGGATGAAATCCAGTCTCCTTAGCAGGGCTGTTCACACATCCTTAACCACCTGGCCCTCCCCTGTCTTTTCCATAAGCAGCCCACGTTCCAGTCCTATCGAAACATGTGCCATCTGTTGAACACACACATTCTTTTATGTGTACACGTCCCTTCTGGTTTGCTGAGTTAACTCTTCTCCACTCTTCTAGTATCAAGTATTATTTATCCTTAGAGGGCCCATCCTGGGCCCCCACCCTAACCACTCCCCTTGGGACTGCCTTATGTAGTCATGCTCTTTATTCCCTTACTACTCTCCTTTGTACTTACAGTCAAAGAGATTTATTTCTTCGTTTTCCCTAGAGGATGCTGGACTCTTTCAAGGATTTGTATTACATGATTCAGTGCGTGGCACATTAGGGCCTTAATCAGTACCTTGACTGAATGGCTAAATAAAGTTTTAATGACCATGTAAATATCACCAGTTACATCAATACATTGATCATGCACTGAATTAAAGATGAGCGCAGGTCACCTACCTTCTGAGGGATCTGAGCCCTGAACTCTTCAGTGGCTGGTTGAGCATTAACCTATAGATATTTTTTTTTTTAAGATTTTTTATTTATTTGACAGAGAGAAACACAGCCAGAGAGGGAACACAAGCAGGGGGAGTGAGAGAGGGAGAAGCAGGCTTCCCGCCGAGCAGGGAGCCCGATGTGGGACTTGATCCCGGGTCTCCGGGATCATGACCTGAGCCGAAGGCAGTCACCCAACCCACTGAGCCACCCAGACGCTCCAACCTATAGAGATTTTTTACATCTTTGCAGTCAAACATGGAGAGGTGGCATAAGGGAGAAACGAGATGATTTCCAGAAGTCAGAAATCTTATATTATCAGCTGAAGTGGGATTGTTTTCTTTCTTTTAATTATAGTATTTTAGGGGCATTTGGGCTGTGTGTTCATTCATTCAGGTGATGAGAAATACAGCCTTTCTAGTTCAAGTGAGATGTGGTAGCCACCGTTCCTTTTTATTTACTGGCTGTGCCCAACAAAGGAGCATTGTTGATCCTGTGACAGGGGAAGGAAATCTTAAGTGCTTTGGTCATGAGGCAAGGAGAGACTCACATTTGCCTGGTATCTTGTGGTGCACACAAACAAGCAGCTGGATGACTCACATGGTTGAACCACCAGCGACTTGTTCCCGAAAAGGAACAGATGTGACAGAGACGGGCTTCTGAGAATCCACTGACGGCACATGACATGTTCAACACTTTTGTGAAAAGTTCTTGGCAAACGTTCAGATCTTCATTTCTGTGTATTTATATTTAAATTCAGGAAGTGAGAGGCCAGTTGTTTCTTATAGGGCTGCCCTGAAGTTAGGTTCTTAGAATAGTTTGCTTAGAGTCCTGCGCTGCTTAATTCTTCCTCTTTGGACAAGCAGGGGCTTGCAGGAGTACTATCCCACAGGCTTGGACGGGGCGGAGGGGTTGGAGCCTTCTGTCCTCACTTGTAGAGCTTTCAGATGAAGGCCAGGCAGCAGCAGTGGTGTCCTATCGGACCTCCAGGTCACAGCAATTTCAGAGGGAAACCAGGTTGACATTCTAAACAAGACTATGTAAAGAGCAGGAAGGTAGGAAAGAGGAACCCGTTTAGGAGACCCTCCACGGAGAGCTGACAAGGGAGGGACTTGACTTGAACTTGGGATTGCTGAACCCGGAGCAATTCCTGAGCTAAGGAGCCAGCAGTTGGCTGTTCATCTGGTCCAAGCACGCTTGTGGGTAAGAGTGTAAGGGGAGGAGTTAAAGGGAGTTTTAAGTCAAGGTTGTATATTAAAGCAAGTACTGCTTTGACATATGGTGGTTCCTCAGGGACCTGAACTCTAAGGGGAGGGTCTGGAAAGAACCAGGGCTGGAGGGACCAGCATGGCTGTGGGGCTAACTCTGCGATAGAGCACCGAAAATCACATATACTGTGGTCAGAGTGATAGGTAAACCTGTGCTTCATTGCCGCTGGCAGTATCTTCCGAGGGGCTCCTGTGTAGAAGGGGGAGGGGAGTAACAGTGTAGACACAGGTGTTATTTAAACTGGGGTGTGAGGTGGGCTGAAGAAGAAGATACCTCAGTGTGCCGATGCATGGTGATTTTTCCATTTTCTGCAGGAACCCAGGTATTGACTGGAGTATGACAACAGAAATTGTGTCAAGAAAGAAAGACTAGAATAAAATCCACAAAAGTAGTGTAATAGTTATCCGTGTATACGGGGGCCATGGCTTTTTTCTTCTACTCATGAGTATTTTCTAAATCTTCAATATAAGCAAATTCTAACTTAATAATCAAGAATAAGGGGGTGCCTAGGTGACTCAGTTGTTAAGCGTCTGCCTTCAGCCCGACTCAGGTCATGATCCTGGAGTCCGGGTATCGAGTCCCACATCATGGACCTTGCTCTGTGGGGAGTCTGCTTCTCCCTCTGCCTGCCACTCACCCTCTTGCACTTCCCATCTCCCTCCCTCCCTCTCTCTCTGTCTCTGAAAAATAAATAAAAACCTTTAAAAATAATGGATAATAAAACAATTTTTAATGAGAATATTTTTATTTATTCATTTTTTAATTGAAATATAATTGGCATACAGTAGTATGTTAGTTTCAGGTGTATGACATAGTGATTTCACAATTATGAACACTACTAAATGCTCACCATAATAAATGTAGTTACCATCTGTCACCATACAGAGTTATTATATTATTCATAATAGTCCCTATGCACTTTTCATTCCTGTAATTTATTTATTTTGTAACTAGAAATTTGTACTTCTTAATCCCCTTCACTATTCTACCTGTCCTACCACCCCACTTTTCTCTGACAGCTACGTTTATTCTCTGTCTTTATGAATCTGTTTCTTTTTTCTTTCTTTCTTTCTTTTTTTTTTTTGCTATTGTTTGGTTGTTGGTTGTTTGGTTTGTTTTTTGGATTTCACATAAAGGTGAAATCATATGGTATTTGTCTGTCTTTGTTTGTCTTATATCACATAGCATGATGCCTTCTGGGTCCATCCATGTTGTCATAGATGGTGAAACTTTGTTCTTTTTCATGGTTGAGTAATATTCTCCTGTGTATATGTACCACATCTCCTTTATCCATCCACCTGTAAGGCTATAGTGAGGTTGCTTCCATATCTTGGCTATTGTAAATAACACTGCAGTGGACATGGGGGTGCCTATATCTTTTGTAAAATGATAAATTATTAAAAGGGTAGATTGGGGCAAACTGGAGGACAGTGGCAGAAGGAAAGCAAATGGGAACTAGGGTAATCTAGGGAGGGAAACGAAACAACAGAGATTTTGAACACAGAAACAAACTGAGGGACACGGAGGGAGGGGGGTGGAGGGATGGGAGAGCCTGGTGGTGGGTACTGGGGACACCTAAAGCGTGGAGCACTGGGTGTGGGGAATGGGGAATGAATCTTGAAACACTGGAAAAAAAAATTTTTAGTAACAACAATAAAAAAATAAAATAAAATAAAAAGTATTTATTATAATTAAAAAGGCACATCGTTAGGAACTGTTTCACTATTAATTTTTTACTTGAATTGCTTTATATGGAAACATGAAGATTAATTCTGAAATTTCAATAAAAATGTATTGAAAGATTATATCTAGGGGCTGTGCCCAGAGACTGACATGAAATTTTACAGGACTCAATAAACATTTATTAATGGAAAAATGAAAAAAAAAAAAGGGTAGATTGGAGGGCTCTTAAAATAAATTTCACCGGCTTCACAGTGTTGCTTCATTTTTATTAACTACTAATTAAAGGATAAGATGCTTGGATAGTTCAAAACTACAAATGATTCAAACTTTGTAACAGACCTATGCCACAAATACCTGGGAATACACATTATTGTTTATCTTCTACATGGAAGTTGATTGAATCCAGGTTAAGGAGCCAGCTGTCCCTTCAGGGAGACTATGTCAGAAAGTAAGTAATCCAGTAACAAACAAGGACACAGTACATAGGTCGGTCTTTGGGAGTAAGGCATCCAATTTACACCAACACATTTGAAACATAATGTATTTAGAGGTATGTATACTTGGGGGCATTAGAGGTTTGGATTTTACTTTACCTATAAGGATTTTGTCTTTCTCCCCTGTATATGCCAGGGCACTATGAAAAAATAAAGACATATTTTCTCTTGTCAAAGTACCTAATAAGAAAATTTTTATTAGCACCTCTCCACCTTTAACTGATTCCTTGTCCCGCTGCCCTGCCGAGGGCAGCTGTAGTGTGGATGCTACACTTTTCTGACGGTGTGGACACACTAGCTGGAGTCCTCAGCTTCTGTGGAGCTCTGCTCTGAATGTGCTTTCATTTCTTGCCGTCATCACCGTCACTTCCCAGCAAACCACATCCATAGCATCTGCCTGGATACTCCCATTACTTAAGTAGTAATCAAAGATTATGCATTTATTTGACTTGTGGGTAGGAGCTCTAGGAGACTAAGGGCAATATGTATGTATGTATGTATGTATGTATGTATGTATGTATGTATGTATGTATTTGACAGAGAGAAATACACCTAGAAAGGGAACATAAGCAGGGGGAGTGAGAGAGGGAGAAGCAGGCTTCCTGTCAATCAGGGAACCTGATGTGGGGCTCGATCCCAGGACTCCGGGATCATGACCTGAGCCGAAGGCAGATGCTTAACAACTGAGCCACCCAGACGCCCCCAATAAGGACAATATCTTAAGCTTGCACTGATGGAGCAGCAATGACTGTGAGTTGCCATGGACTTGATCAGTGCTGGGAAGAAAAATACCAGATGTACAGGTGCTTAACGAATGGAGTTTTTGTGACCGCCTTGTTGCCTCTGCTGTCATCAGAGTGGTTCTTGTGATGGCATTTAAATGAACATCGGTGCCTGAAATCCTTCCCCACATGTACCCAGTTCTCTTTCATTAGGCGTCTCCAGGGAACCTTTTCATTTTATTGGATTGCTGTGCTTACCACTGGTTTAATGAAGCAATAACAAATAATATTTCTAAGTTAAAAGGATCATATAAGAAGACTACTACAGAAAACAAAAAAAAGAAGGCAATAAAAATCTTGCATAATCCAGCCACCTCCATTCTTTTCATAGACATAGATGTTTTAAATGACCAAGCATATTTATCTTAGATTTTATATACTTCCATACATACCTAGGATTTTTTCAAACTTTTTATGTTTCTTTTTATGTTTCTTTTTATATTACCTTACCAACCACAGTTTTATCATTTTAATTGATGATAATCTTCTGTAATGTAGATGAATCAAAATAGTAAATCCATTGTTAGACATTTAGACTGGTTCCAAGTTGAAACTAATAGAAAATACTGCCGTTGGCATCTTTATTTATGTAGCTTTTTGTTTCTATTAAATAATTTCTTTAAATGTGTAGAAATACAAGAAGTTAAAAAGATGTGAATATTTTGCCTGTGCTGTTTTTTCAAAAAATTACACCAGTATATAATACTACCAACTTACATGAAATAATAACTCACAGGATTTAAAAAATAAAAAACTAAACAGCTTCATGGAAATGCAATACACATTCCATGAAATTCACCCATTTAACATGTATAATCCTGGGGCACCTGGGTGGCTCAGTCGGTTAGGCCTCTGCCTTCGGCTCAGGGCATGATCCCAGGGTCTTGGGATTGAGGCCTGCATGGGGCTCCTGCTTGGCAGAGAGCCCACTTCTCCCTTTGCCTCTGCCACTCCCCCTGCTGTGTGCTTGCTCTCTCTCTGTCTCTAATAAATAAATAAAATCTTTTTTTTAACTAAAAAAGTAAAATGTATTATCCACTGGCTCTTGCTATATTCACAGACATGTACAACTATCACCATAATCAATTTTTTAATATTTCGTTATCCTCCTTAAAAACACCACTCTCATTAGCAATCAGCCACCATTTCTCAATTCTCTCCAGCCCTAGGTAACCATTATATTCCTTTCTGCCTCTGTAGACTTACCTGTCTGGACATTTCCATAAAAATGGAATCATTCAGTAGATAGTTTTTGTAACTGGCATGATGTTTTCAAGTTTTATCCTTTTCATTGCCAAACAATATTCTGTTGTAAACATAGAGCACATTTTGTTGATCTGTTCATAAGGAGGTGGACATCTGGGTTGTTGCTACCTTTTGGCTGGTATGGATAATACTGCTATGTACGTTTGTGTACAAGTTTGGGTGTGGGCATATGTTTTCATTTCTCTTGGATGTATACGTCAGAGTGGAAATGCTGGGTCATATTGTAATTCTATATTTAACCGTTTGAGGAGACACTAGATTATTTTCCAAAGCTATTCTACCATTTTACATCCCCATTAGCAATGTATAAGAGTTCCAATTTTTCTACACCCGTGTTAACATTTGGTTATTATCAGCCTTTTTGATTTTAGCCATCTTAGTGGATATGAAGCGGTATTTCATTGTGGTTTCGGTGTGCATTTTGCAGGGTCCTTTAAGTTTTTTTCATATCTTAAATTACCTGTATAGGATTGAAAACATTTTACAACATACATTAAAACAAATTAATTTGTAGAGGGCATATGCAAAGCACCATGGAAAACATAGAAATGAAACAGTTCATAGAATAGGAGGGAAAGGGCACCTGGGTGGCTCAGGTCTTGGTCGTCTGCCTTGGCTCAGGTCATGGTCCGGGAGACCCAGGATCAAGCTCCACATCGGGCTCCCTGCTCAGTGGGAAGCCTGCTTCTCCTTTTCTCATGTCCCCTGCTTGTGTTCCCTCTCTAGCTGTATTTCTCTCTGTCAAATAAACAAATAAAATCTTAAAAAAAAATAGGAGGGAAATATGCCATCAGAAATAAATATAAGGTAAGAAATGGCATACCATGAAAAATTTAAAACTAACATTTGAATAGTAGCTGATAATTACTTAGCATTTATTCACATGTATTATCTCATTTACTCTGAATAATTATTATTTTAGGTGCCATACAAAGACAACTTTAAGAAAATATAAAGAAGTTGTTTCTAGAGCTTCACTAAGATTAATAAAAATATACTGTGTGCCTGAGGCATTAAAATTTTTTTTAATGTAGACAATTTTAGCTGGCTGAAAATACTGATAAGTTGTTTCTGTCATCATTAATAGCAAATAGAAAATGGCCAAAGGAGTAGCAGAAGGATTTTCATTAAGACTTAATTACTTAATTTTATTTCTTAAAAGATTTTATTTATTTATTTGACAGAGAGAGACAGCAAGAGAGGGAACACAAGCAGAGGGAGAGGGAGAGGGAAAAGCAGGCCTCCCGCCAATCAGGGAGTCCAATGTGGGACTCGATCCCAGGATCCTGGGATCATGACCTGAGCCAAAGGCAGGTGCTTAAGGACTGAGCCATCAGGTGCCCAAGATTTAATAATTTTATAATAAAACACTTGTTAGTCATCAGAATGCCTTGATTTTCATTTATGGAAATCTGTCCTGAATATAATTAAATATGAAAGTCAAAAAGAGGAGAGAAGACCCTACATAAAGGGCTCTAGGTTCATATCTTATTGAGGTTTTTGGGGTGTATGACAGAATAACCCTCCTCAGAAAGTAATCTTGCTATTTTATTAATACAGAAATTTTACCTTTTTTTGATTATAAAAATATTCTAGGGCCACTATAGAAAAATATAGAGAGATTTAGAAAGAGAAAAAACAGAAAACTTTCTATTATCATAACCCATAGAAAAATTACTATTAATACATTTTATAACCATGTAAATACATAATTTTTGGCTTAGCAGGTTATAAACCTTTTTCCATATTTTCAAACATTTTATAAATATTATTTTAATTGCCATGAATTATTCTGTCTGGAGAACTGTCCATCCATTTATTATCCTTTACCTAATTTTGGACACTTGGCTTGTTTATAATTTTTCAGTGTTTTAATAATGTAACAAACGTTTTGGCATAGTATCTTGCAGTTTTAAAGAATTTGTTTAATTCTTCAAAGTAGATTCCTCAAAGAATTACAGTGTCAAAAGTATGACTACTGTCTGTATTTTAGTATTATGAAATTATTCCTCTAAATTTTATTCAGCAAAACCTCATCAGCAGAATATCCATACACTGATTTTATTTATTTAATCATTTATTAATTCAGCAAATATTTAGTGAGAACTTGCTATGTCTAGGTACCATGTGAAGTGCTGTAGCTCACTTAGTAATAGGCACTCTCCATTTTTTTTGGTGTTGTGCCTATTTTCCTGCTCTTTTACCAAAATTGCATATTTTCAAGGTTTACTCTTTCTGATTTGATGGGGAAATGTTGTATTTTATTGCTCTTTTCAATTGCATTTCTCTCATTACTAGTGATGTTGAACATTTCTTCACGTTCATTGGTCATTTATCTTATTTGCCCTTTGCCCATTTATCTACTAACATCTTAGAAAAATATGGAAACTGTCATGGTTTTGTATGTCATCACAGGGACCTCGTAAATCTGATTTACATGTTAAAGTCGGCAGAGACATTTATTAATTTCATAACATATTTTAGGATAATTAATTACTAAAATGAGTCCCTATCTTTATCTTGAATAAAGTCTTGAAGAATACTCTAGGCTGATTGTAGATCTTTTCCTCCTTGACGTTGGAGTAGGAAATGGGTTGTAAATGATTTGAAGTTATGACAAGTTTGCTAGGTTGTTTGGTTTCTGCTTGGTCTAATCACAGGTCTTGGGAAATTAGACTGGATAACTCTTTCCCTTTTCTGGGAAAGGATTGATTGTCTGAAGGATTCATATTGGGAGGCAGAGGGGTAATCAATATTGTACGCCGAGGTCACTGACAGGGGCGAAAGACAATAATGTGTGAAATTTAGGATGAATTGCTTTTTGGGTTTCACTTGGATTTACTAAGACAGGGGAGTTGTTTGGGCAAATGCTGCCTCTTTGGAGTCTCTTTGAAGTGACCATCTAATGAATCAAGGGAAGGGCAGTTAAATCCCTCTCAGTGAGAACATCAAAAGAGGAACAGGATATGGTTACATGTCAGGAGCCATGGGCTATCAGTTGACCTTTCTTAAAGAGTGGGGAGAGGAATTTGGGTGGTTGGTAACTTTTTGTTATATTGAGACCTCTTTTATCCTTTCCCATTATTTTCTTTTTCTCTCTATCTTTAGTATCTCTAGGTCTGTCTTTGCTTAATTATTCCATAGCAGAGTTTGGGAATTCAAAAATAAAAGTTATGTTTTATTACTGACAAAGACTCTTTAAGTGTCCTCCGAGTGGTAATCTCATGATTTCATCATTCAGGCTCTTTCCTTGAAGAGAAAAGAAAGAAAGATAATCTTTCTCTCTTATAAACAGATCTTTGAAGTCATTTCCTTCTCTCTTGTATGGCATTATTTCCTTTCTGTACTTGTGGGAGTTAAGAGATACACAGATGAATCACACTTATTGATGGTTTTGGCATATCTTTCAGCCTTATGTGGTTTTCCCCCCTCCATCAAAACTTCTGCAAAAGCAGCAACTATTCAGTTATCTGGTTGAATTTCATACCTTTTCTGTTTTCTTATTACATTGATGAGGATGCCAATGAGTAAGAACTGCCAAAGAACGAACAGACAAAAGAGGAATCAAGGGATTTCCTTAAAGGATGGCAAAAACATGGCACACACCTTACCATTGTTCCCTTCTATGTCAGGGAAGGCATTGCTAATCAATCACAAGACTCTTTCCCACTCAGTCTGAACATGGCCTCAAATTTCTTGCCACTGCTGCATTCAAGCCACTGAGTGCCAATAACCTGGTATCCAAACTGAAATCTATTTTATTTCTATTTAAACCTAGTTTGGGGGCACCTGGGTGTCTTAGTCAATAAGCATCTGCCTTCGGCTCAGGTCGTGATCCTGGGGTCCTGGGATTGACCCCCACATCAGGCTCCCTGCTCGGCAGGAAGCCTGCTTCTCCTTCTCCCACTCCCCCTGCTTGTGTTCCCTCTCTTGCTGTGTCTCTCTCTGTCAAATAAATAAATAAAATCTTAAAAAAAATAAACCTAGTTTCATCTGAGACTAATTAATTATATAATTTCAGGTAATGGTATTATAGATAAAATACTTCAGAAAGAAAACGTTGGAAGAAGGGCAGTGAAGAGAAGCCTTCTTTGCTGGAAGGATATTTTAGCAGAAACCTGAGCAATATGAAGAAATCAGTCATGTGATGATGGAGGAGACAGACTCTCAGCAGAAGAAACACCAGTGTAAATGCCAGAGCCTGGAGTACTGTTGTCTTACTCCTAGAACATCAAGAAAGTAAAGGTGGCAGGAATGCATGGAGTAAGTAAGAGGGTAGGAGATGGAGAGAAAGAGGTAGACGAGGTCAGATTAGGTGAGGAATTTCTTTCAGGCCAGAATTACTTTTTTCTTTTCTTCTTTCTTTTTCTTTCTTCTTTTAACTGGGATGGAAAGCCATAGCAGGATTTTGATCTGAGTGACAGTGTAGGATTTTTACAAGATCCCACGGATGTTTTTGGAGAACATTATAGGAGATAGGCGTGGAAAAAGGGAGAAGAATTGGGAGATTATTTCGGTTGGTCAGATGAGAGTAGACAGTGCTTAGACTGGCGCTAGCAACATACCAAATGGTCATATTTGGGATCCTATTTGGTGGTAGAACAAACAGGTCTTACTCATAAGATGTATGTAGAATGCAAGAAAAGGGGAGGACCCAAGGATGAAGAACAGTTTTAATCTTAAAAACAGAGTGAATATTGATGGAAGAATGAGGAAGGGGCAAGGTTAGGAGGAAAACCAAGAGTTTGGGATGCACAATCTCCGTGTAGTGAGCAGTCAGTGCCTGTGTGAGACAGGAAAGAGGTCTGGGTGGATATATTAATGTGCAAGTTACTAGAATTTAGATGGTATTTAAAACTTTGAGATTGAATGAGATGACCAAGGAAGTGAGTGAAGATGGAGAAGGGAGGGAGACACAGGACAGATTTGGGGGAGGGAGGGGAGAGGTTTGAAACATTTAGAGCCCTGGTTCTCAGCTAGGTAACATTCGGCATGGTCTGGAGACATTTTTACTTGTCATTGCTGCTGGGGAGGAGGACGAGGTGCTCCTGATGAGCGGTTGAACACCCTATAGTGCACAGAATGTCCTTCCACAACAAAGAATTATCTAGCCCCAGTGTCTGTCAGCAGTACTGAGATTAAGAACCCTGATTTAGAAGTAGGGAGGATGAGGAGCCCCCAAGGTGACTGAGGAGTGAGCCGTGAACAAGGAGGAACACTTGAGGATGTGATTTCTAGAAAGGAATTTCAAGGAAAGTAAAAGTGTGTTCAACTCTGCATGATGCTACTAAGAGGTTTCATGGGATAAGGGCTGAGACTTAGCCCCTGGGTTTGGTGAGATAGAGGATCTGGGGATGCTTCCTTAGGATTCAAGATTCCATTGAAGGCTAAGAGATTCAGATAATGAGATTTAGACATTTTTCTAAAATTAAGTACCTGTTAAACAAAGCTCAACACACACCTTTTTGTTTTAAGCCACAGAGGCAATGCCAAATGAAATTTTTTGATATTTTCATTGCTTAGTCTTTTTGTGTTTATGAAACACTGATGTAAACAAAATGACTAGAAGAAAAAGAAGAGAAAGTAAATAGTACTTATTGAAAGAATGTTCAGCACAATTAAAAGAGGTGATAAACCCTAACCTCATACCAGGGTGGTTGTGGCTTTCCTTAGGAATTTTCTACATCCCTCTCACTGATAGATGGGACTGTCATTTCAAAGAAAGGAAGAGAAAATGGATAATTTTGTGCTTCCATTCATTAGCGCACGTCATTGCAGTGGCTCATACTATTATTTTAAAGAACAAATTATGAAAATTTGGCAATGAAGTCCAGTTCTATGTAGGTTAACAAAATGTAAACCCTCAGTAAAAATCCTACTCCTGAAATACTTGTTAGTGCAATACAATTCAGTCGGTCCTCTTTGCTCTTCAAAGCCATTATTGACAATTTGTGCTTATTTATAATTTCTCAGAAATGCTTGACTCAAAAGTTTCTATCCTATTATTCATTTAGTGTAATCATTCCAGAGAAAGTTTATCATGAACTTGAATATAGTGATAAGTTCTTGACTGAAAAATATATAATGAATTCAGTTCTGTTCATAGTATAAATTTAGCTCACTTTATGGATCAGTTGCTTTCCTGAAAGATTTACTTATGAAGTTAATTTTCTTTTAGTAAATTGATTTTTCTACCGACATGTATTTTAAATCAGAGCTGTGTTTTCTGGTAAGACAATAACCCCTGGACATAGTAAAATCACATTTGAGATAATAGCCATACCCTCAGGAAAAAAGGCAATTTTGTGAAAAACAAGTTCCTAAATTGGAGATGATTAGGGTTAATTTTATGTTTGACCAAATAGGTTCACAGTATAAAGGAAAATAAAACATTCTGAAAAGATCCTGACTCTTTTAATATTCTGTGTGAAAACATGAAACTCATTTTGGTGACTTAGGTTTTTTGTTGTCGTTTTTTGTGTTGTTTGGATCATATTATATGTTGAAGGGTGAATGAGAAACAGTAAAACTATTTCAAAATGAATACAGTAGAATAGGAACCACTCATCTGAACTTGAAAGCAAACCCTTTGGAGAAATGGGGTTCTATGCTGTCTGTGATGTCTAATTCAGCACCAAAGCAAGAGGAATAATTTTTAACAGTTAGGGTCTATATGGTGCTTTATGGCATTTAGTTTCTAACCTTTTTCTTTCATAAATTGAAAGAAACTGAGAATGGAGCCTGACATGGGGCTTGATCATGACCTGAGCCAAAATCAAGAGTTGGAAACTTAGCCAACTAATCTACCCAGGCATCCCTAATATCTCTTTGTAATAGATCTTTAATAAGAAAATGATTATTCTGCTAGGAAAGATGCACACAAGCTAATTTTTATTAGTTAAAGGATAGAACATGTGTAATGTTTTAGAATGGAAGTCAGCAAACTTTCTGTGTAAAGAACCCATTAGTAAATATTTTTGACTTTGCATTCCCGAAGGGCTCTGTCTGCTGCTTTTCTACCCCCTTCTCTCCTATTCTCATTCCCTGTTCCTCCCCATCCTCCTTCCCCTCCTTTAAAAATGAAAAAATGCAAAACCCATTCTTAGCTCACAGGCTATACAAAAATATCCTGTATGCTGTATTCGGCCTTTGAGCCATAACTGTTAAACCCTAGGTCAGGTGTAGATTCCCAAATAGTTCTGCAAGGGTTTATTCCAATTTTCTCTTTTACTAGGAATCTTGGAGAGAATTTGGTTCACAGTAGCTTCCTTGTATTGTTTTAATATTAATATGAAGACATTGGTTCTATAGTATTTATTCTATACTGTTTTTCAAAATAGGTAGCTTTACATTTACTACTGGGTTTTTGTTTGTTTGTGGGTTTTTTTGGACTATAAGAGTTTAATATTCTAGGTCCAATTCAAAATATTCTATGGAAGACATTCATTCTGTTAGGCACTGAAATAAAGTACATGTATCTCTAATGTATGAGAACCTGAAATGAGCAAGTTGTACTCTTAGCTTCCTATCTAATGAAACCAGGACTATATTCCCGAGTAGAAACATTCCTCCTTGGGTCACCAACATCCAAACCCAGCAAGCCCAAGTTTACAAGGATAGGAAACAAAAATTATGCAAGTGATTCATTAAGTATAATATTGTGAAGGGCAACTCTACCTTTGGCTCCCAGACTTGTGTGTGTTCTGAGAGGAATGGCATCATATTTTTCCTACTAGTTGAAAGCATATACTACATTCTTGGGGTGATTGCAGAGATTTGTGCCACCATCAAAGATTTGAAAGATTTAAGGATGGTGATTTATACCATTCTCCCATTTAAATTCTCTTTTGGTTAGTGAGAAAACAGATGGCTTTTAGAGAATGACTGGGTTCTTATAAATTTAATTACATGGGATGCAATTTGCAAGTGCTATTTCAAATATGGTATACTTACTGAGTATATCAGTATAGCCTCTGGGAGCTAATATGCACTTATTGATTTAAAAAATGCTTTATTTTCATGC
The DNA here is from genome assembly GCA_004023965.1 of Spilogale gracilis. Lineage (NCBI taxonomy): Eukaryota > Metazoa > Chordata > Mammalia > Carnivora > Mephitidae > Spilogale > Spilogale gracilis. The sequence continues at coordinate 19,813 of PITA01010868.1, read as the reverse complement.
TAATCAATTCATCTTCATCTGAAAGGGACAGCAGGATACCATCTTTCTCTTACTTTAGGGCTATGGCAATTTACCTTTTCTCTGTCGTAATATAATCTGAAAGGAGTCTGATCATTTTGATCTCTCATTTTGAGAGAACTCAAAAAATTACACTGGCCCATTACATTGCAGCAATTATTCTAACTGGGTATGGTGAACATCAGGTATCAAACACCCTGGATGCTTTAGTAGTACACAAACATGCTATGGGGTAGGAAATAAACATCATTCCTGACGCCAATTACTCTGACAGTCAGAGTCTTGGCAGAAAATAGATGGCACATTCAAAAGGGTTTAAACAGAAAAAACTTAATGATGAGATTATGTCCAGACCAATTAAGAAAACTGGCTTTGTGAGGTTCCCAGAAACTAGCAACAGCAAAAAGCCATTTCCAGCCCCAGGCCTGGAGCAGGGGAAGGATGGAAGAGTATTACAGGAAGCTGGTAAGAGCTGGAGCATGGAGAAGGTTGTTAGGTAGCAAGAGATATGGCTGCCGAAGAAAGTAGCCACCACCAAAATCTTGATCCAGTAGGTATAGAGTGACAAAACCTCTTTCTTCTTTTGCTCTCCACTTTCTTGCTTTTTACGTTAGACATGCTCCTCAGCTGTCTTGTGATCATTGGTGTACATGCTTAAAGTCTGGGAACGAAAAGCTTACTGGAAGCTCTGAGTGCCAGTGAAAGTATATTGCATTTGAGAGTCACTGTAGGGTGATCTGGGACAGCAATTTATGGAGGAACTGGAGACAGAGTTAATGTCTTGAGATAGTCCTATTTCTCCCAGAATAATATTCCAGTACCTGCCTGCCTTAGAGACTAAAAGTGGTCTAGAAGCTGAGTCGGGCAACAAAAGCTGAGACCCTAGCATTTGACATTCAGGAAGAAGATGCTTACTGAATTCTGGTTTCTGTTAGTTCACCATGCATCAGCTGTGCCTGATATCCCCTAGTCCAGGGAATAAATGTTAAGATGTTGACCACTGTGGAAGAGGGACTGTCACTCAGTGTTAAGTATGGCTATAAATTTTCCTCTGATAACTACTTTAGTTATATTTCAAATATTTTCTAATTTCCCTTGTGATTCTTTTTTGACCTATGAAGTTACTTTTGAAGTATGGTGTTAATGTTCAAATATTTGGAATTTTCTAGGTTTTTTCAGTTATTGTTATCTGAATTTAATTCCATCCGTCAATGAACATATTTTTTATGATGTTGATCCTTTCAGATTTATTAATGATGCAGTATGTTGGCAATTTTGATAAATTCCATATGTATTTGAAAAGAATATGTATTCTGTAGTTATTACATAATGTATCTTATAAATATCAATTAGGTAAAATTGATACTAATATTTAGTTCTTCCATATTTTCTACTGATTTTTCTGTCAACCTGTTCTATTAACTACTAAGACAGGACTATTAAAGTCTCCAAATATAATCGTGAATTCATATGTTTATCCAGACAAGTTCTGATAGTTTTGCTTATGTATTTTGAAGTTCTGTTACCAGGTACAAATGAGTTTAAGATTGCTAGTTTTTTCTGGTAAGTTGACTCCTTATCATTATAAAACTTCTCTTTTTATCCCTAATAGTGTATCTCATTTCAAAGTTTATTTATTATTATTTTTAAGATTTTATTTATTTGACAGAGAGAAACACAGCCAGAGAGGGAACACAAGGAGGGGGAGTAAGAGAGGGAGAAGCAGGCTTCCCGCTGAGCAGGGAGCCCGAGGTGGGACTCGATCCCAGGTCTCTGGGATCATGACCTGAGTTGAAGGCAGTCGCTTAACCAACTGAGCCACCCAGGCACCCCTCAAAGTTTATTTTTATCTGATATTAATATAGCCACTCAAGCTTTCTATAATTTGTGTTTGTATATATAGCCCTTTCCATCCTTCTGTTCACTTATTTATAATCGTACAAAAAAAATGAGTTTCTGGTAGAGAGCACATAGTTGAGTCTTGCTTTTTCACCCAGTCTGATAAACTCTGACTTTAAATTGGAGTTTTTAGGTAATTTATATTTAATGTAGCTGTTAGTATAGTTGTGTTTTAATCCACCTTCCATTTGTTTTTGTTCCCTTTTACATAATGTTTTATCTTCTTTTAGATTGTTTTCTAGGATTCCATATTATATCCACCATTGGAGATACCATTTTTAAAAACTGGTAACTCTATAGTTTATAATATGCAACTTTAATTTATCACAGTCTCTTTTAAGTTATACTGCTTCACATAAATGTCTGACTCTTCAACAGAATATTTCCATTTCTCCTTCTTGGATGTGCTGCTATTGTTATCGACATCTCTAACCTACATATTTTATAAACCACACAATATATTATTTTTATTTCAGCTAATTATATTTTTCATAACTTCAATAATGAGAAAAATGTCCAGTGTATTAGCTTACATGTTTGTAAGTTTCAGTATTTTCCAAATTTTCTTCAGATTTTTAAAAAAGGTTTATTTATTTGTTTTAGAGAGAGCAGGGGGAGGGGCAGAGGAGAAAGAGTCTTAAGCCAACTTCACACTCAACACAGAGCCAGATGTGGGGCTCAGTCTCAAGACCCTGAGATGGTAACCTCAGCTGAAACCAAGAGTCTGATGCTAAACCAACTGAGCCACCCAGGTGCCCCTCTTCTGATTTTTTCTCCCTTTGCCAGAAAGAAAAAAAAAATTTAATACTTCCTGTAGTCTAAGCCAGCTAAAGATGAATTGTTTGACTTTTAATTGTCTGAAAAAGTCTTTGTTTTCCTTTCATTTTGGAAGATATTTTACTGTGTGTCAAATTCTAGGTTGACTCTTATTTTTCAGTACTTTAAAGCTGGCATTCCATTGCCTTCCAGCATGCATGTTCAGACAAGAAGTCTTTAATTGTTCTTCTCTTTGGTTTCCTATATAATATTTTTTTCTCTTACTGCTTTTATCATATTTTTTAATCACTGGTTTTCTATAACTTCACTTACAGTTTTATTTATATTTATTGTCTTTAAGTTTCATAGAGCTCCTTTGATCTGTGGGCTTATACTTTTTATTATATTGGGGAAAACTACTTTTCCATCTCCCCTAAACAGACCCCTTCTTCTAATTTTACATATGTTAGATTGCTTGATATCTTCCCATAGGTCACTGGGCCCTGCCAATTATTTTTAGTCTAGAAATCAACTCTTCTCTGTAAGGCTGGGCAATTCCGAGGCTCACTTCATTTGTGGTACCCCTTTCAAGGAATATAGTACCGCACTGCCTACTATCAAATACCTAAAAATAGTTGTTTCCTCTATTTTGTTCATTTTTTGGTTGTTTATGGAAGGAAGTTAATTCTAGGCTCCGGGTTCAGGACCCATTCTCTTATATACTGTTTGACTCTGCATCAGGTTAACTTCTCTATTTCATTACTTTTTTCATCTTTACTTTATACTGACCTTGCAGGATTATTGTGAAAATTCTAAATAATGTGTAATGTATATAAAGTGTGTGACACATAGTATATGTCCCATATGAAGGTTATTACTCACCCTTAAGAAAATCAATTTGTGGAGAGAGGGTGATAAATCAGGCCTGGGCTAAGGTTGTTGGGATCAAGTGCAGAGCTGCTCCTTAGTTCTAATGGTCAGTAGAACAAGAGTAGAAAAACTCTAGTGCCTAGGACACTTGGCAAAAGGGGACCATTTAAGAATCTGGCTGTTTCAGGGTAGGCACTATTTAGTAGCACTCTTGAAGAACAACTCACTTTAGTTTCAAATCACTGGGTGGTCAAGATATTTTCCAAACCTCTCTGGTTAAAACAGCAAAGACGGTCTGTAGACAACTAGATTAGTACCATTAGTTCTGTGAGGTCAACTGTTGGTCAAACAGCCTGAATGGAACTAAGGCTAAGGTGAGAATTGACTGTGTTATGTAGCAATGTCTCTCAGAATTAAACATCAGAAAAATCTTGATCAGCCTTGAAGGATCAGTATTTTCCTCTTTTTTTTTTTTTTTTAAGATTTTATTTATTCGAGAGAAGGAGGGAAAGTGTGGGGGGAGGAGCAGAGGAGAGGAACAAGCCCAATCCCCATTGAGCATGGAGCCTGAGGATGCAGAGCTCTATGTGGGGGTCTACAGCGGGTTCCACCACTTGGACCCTGAGTTCAGGACCCGAGAGGCAACCAAGAATCAAACACTTACCCGACTGCCCCATCCAGGGGCCCCTCCTCCTTTTGGTAATAGAAGTGAACTAACTGAATGCTTTTTCATTCTTGCTTTTGTTATACCCAGATTTTGAGATCCCCAAAGACCACCGGGGAGCTGAGTCAGATGCAAAAGCAAAGAGCCTTTATTTGAGCTAACTCGAGCTCATTCTCCCACACTCACCGATGTAGTGGCATGATGCAGAAAAAGACAGCAAATTTCAAAAGCACAGCAGTTTTGTAGGGGTCTGGTGGCAGTTGGTGGGGTGATGTTCATGGTTTATGACGATTGGCCAAGAGTCAGTTGCGTTGGTGGGAGATGGCCGTCAATCCTCAATTTGCACCTTTATTGGTCAGGGTCCGAAGGTTGGAGTTAACTGATTGGACACTTCCCCCAACCTGGCTCGCCTTTGTTTTCCAGGGACCTTTTGCCCATAACACCTGGAGCTGTTTTTCGAGTAAACAAGATGGCGGCTTGGATTTCTAAATAGGTCCTTATACTTTGTTTGCCTGGACATTCAAAGTCACATTGTGTTCTTAATCTCTTAAATGTTTACCCTTAATATTGGCATATGTACCTTCTTTTTTGCTTTGTCTCAACCTTATTAGGCATACTCATGTTTTGTGACTCTGAAGATCATTTCTTTCTGGAAAGAGTTTTTAAAATTTATTTCTTATATATTTTATAATCCAAGCCTTAGTATTTTGTGGGGTTTTTTTGTTTACTATACCTTCTTAGCTATTAAGACAAGAGTGGGGTTCCTCATTGGCATAACTATTCTCGTAATAACTATAACAATGTGACATAAAATGGAAAAAAGTGATTCAAATTTATTTAGAATGAATATGATAAGAAATGTTTTCTGTATTCTTGCTCTTCACTTCAATAATATTTTTTGTTAATAAGCAGGTATATTCCTTATCATCAAACATACCAAAATTTTTTGATAACGGGCATTTGAAATACTAACACCTGATTTCCTTAACATTACTGAGACTGGATAGAGGTTCTTAATGTCTCAAGGATCCTACAACCTTCCAAACTTGATCTTTTCCTGATTTTTTCTGCACCAAACCTTACTTAGAAGCATCTGCTCCTACCTCTCATCCATTCTAATGCAGAGTGACTCAGCAACACTTGTGCTACTTTTAAATACACGCCCCTATTTTTCAGGTGTTAAAATACTCAGTATAACTATAGCCCCAAATGAGTTTCTTGACTTGAGCAATATTTGTCTCTCATTTAACACCTGTATTCTTTGCAGGGAAAGAACACGGAAAGAAGTTAGTGTAATAATAATCATAGAAACATATATTTATGTACCTCCTTAAAATATTATTTCATTTTAAAGCTATGCCTATAAAGAGTTTTATTTATGGCCCCAGGCTCAAGTGTTTGACCTTTAAGGAAGATGTCTCACTGGATGTCATTTCTAAGGAAGTGCCCTGAGGAGCTGCTCTTTTGGGAGATGATCAGCCACTTACTTGGAGCTTTTGCATTTGATGATGTGAATGCTATTTTTAGGACTTAAGCATATTTGGAATCTGCTGCAGTGGAGGGCTACCGTGAATTCTTATGAGCTTAATTTTTGTTCTCTTTATCTTCTTAGACAAAAAATAATTCTGAACATGAGTGTGAGGTGTTTATTTAGTCTGCCCTCATTGTATACAGGTTTCCTTTTTTTATTAAGATTTTATTTATTTATTTGACGCAGAGATCACAAATAGGCAGAGAGGCAGGCAGAGAAAAAGGGGGAAGCAGCCTCCCCACTGAGCAGAGAGCCCGATGTGGGACTCGATCTCAGGACCCTGAGATCATGACCCGAGTCAAAGGCAGAGGCTTAACCCACTGAGCCACCCAGGCACCCTATAGGTTTCTTATTTAAAATGGGGATTTGTCTGCATCCCCCATCAATCTATCACCCCAGGTCTAGGTAAAGTTTCCTGGAAGAAAAACAGAAAAAAAATTTTTAAGAAAAACAATTTTGAACACAGCTCACTATCAGGCATATTTTTGTCCTTTTCTTTTCTTTTACATTTTATTTATCTATTTGAAAGAGAGAGAGAGAGAATGAGTAGGGAGGAGAGGCAGAGGGAGAGGGAGAAACAGACTCCTAGCTGAGCAGGCTCCGTCCCAGGACCCTGAGATCATCACCTGAACTGAAGGCAGACACTTACCTGCCTGAGCCACCCAAGTGCCCCATGTTATTTTCATCTTATTGATGAGGAAATAAATATGCAGAGAGGCTTAGTAATTCCAGTAAGTTCCAGCAATTAGTAAAGGTCATAGCCAGGCTTGGTCCCACCTGTCAAACCATTCACATCTATTTCTTACTCAGCCCTCAGTGTTCTCTCACCTATGGATTGGCAATAGTGTCTTTCTCTAAAAAAACATAAAAGAGTTCCCTGATTTTAGTTGGCCTTTGCCACTAGGTTAACATGTTGGAGATATCACAACTTTCCTGGGTTTCAGTTTCGTCAAATATAAAATGAGCAGATAGGAGATATACAAGATCCCTTCTAATTCTAAATTCGATTTCATTTCCTTTCAATTTAAGCATACTTTTAGAAATTCAAACATTGCAGGCACCTAGGTGGCTCAGAGGGTTAAGGCTCTGCCTTCCGCTCAGGTCATGATCTCAGGGTCCTGTGAAGTCCCACATCCGGCTCTCTGCTCAGTGGGGAGGCTGCTTCCCCTTCTTTCTCTCCCTGCCTCTCTTATTTGTGATCTCTCTTTCTGTCAAATAAATGAATAAAAATCTCTAAAAGGAAAAATAAATTCAAACATTGCATTTGTTTGATGGATATGGATGCTTCCTTCATAGATTCTGAAACTGACATATTCTACTCCCCATTCCTTCCTACTTCCTGATCTCCCCGAAGCCTTCCCGGGCCTCTCTACACTTTCCACCCCCATCTGTCTGTCCCTACTCATAAGTTCTCCCTTGGTGTACTTCTCTCAAGGAGTTCAAGGCTGGGATTGACAGATAGGTGCATTCTCTGAAATGCCAGTTACCTATCTGCTCAGTGACATTGTATCATTTAACATCACAAGGAATGAAAATGCAGGCAACGGGACTGGCAAGCGTAGATCTCAAATGGACAGATATGAGCCATGAGACGATACTTTTACCAAAGCTCTGTCACCCTGGATAAAGACATGAGTAATTACAAGCATACACCCTCTTTACAAGTACTTAACAATGTCACTTTCCATTAGCTACACATCTAGATTGCTGTCTCTCTTTGCTTGTAAGTACATGTTTGAATAACATAATGGAAGACAACCTGTCTACCTTTACATATGAGTTCTGATATTCACGGTTGAGAAAACCTAACCTCTTTGGATTTATTTTAAGTCAATATGATGAATGGCCTTGGGAACTACAGCATAGGGTGGAAAACTCAAGAGCCTCGAGCTAAGGTCTCCCCTCTTCTCCTTTTGGAAGCATAACCACTTCATCATTGCTGTCAAGTGAGGGCTCAGTGTGACAGGAAAATTGAAGGAGGAAAGCTAAAAGGCACTGTAATTTTGTTCCTTAGGGACTTTTGCCCAGATCTGATTATGTGGTGTGTTTGCAAACTTCTCTTTGGAAGTGGATTTATACATAAGTTAGATAGATAGATAGATAGATAGATAGATAGATAGATAGATAGATAGGTCTCTCTTTGCTATATAGATAGGTGTATAGATATAGATACATAGATATTCTTCAGATAATTAAAGACAATACCTGCTAAATAAGGTTAATTTTTCTAATGAAATGTAGTTTGTGTGTGAATCTTGGTAGGAATAAGGAAATGGATATGCCATGGATTTTTGCTTGATTTTCCAAAACCTGTTGTATTGAATAATTGTTTTTCATAGGATTTACAAAAATATATATATTATAGTCATTAATCCCTCTCAGCTGAAATGTTTTAAAGTTTTTAATAGATACAGTGCTTCTGGTGGGGACAGATGATGCTCTATTAGACAGCTATTTTGATAAATAAACCCCAAATTTCAGTGGCTCACAGCAAACATTTATTATTCTCATTCATTGTCCTAAGAGTTGGCTGTCTTTCATTTGATGTGCTCTGGGTGCATTCCAGGCAGCAGGACTATGTCTGGGTCTTCTCTGTGTGTCTTATTTGGGCTCCCTAGTGCATGCTGTCACATGGTAATGGCAGAAACACAAGACGGGGGGGAAAACCACAAAATGCCTCTTAAGGCCTGGACTCAGAATTGGCATCCTGTCACATTGCCCACATCCAACTGGCTAAAGCAAGACATATGGCCAAGATCCAACATCTATGGACCAGGGGAGATATACAACATTAATGTCAATGGGTGGAGCTCCAAATGTAACCAGAAAAGGCCTTGGGTACATAATCATAATGCAGCCGGAAGTAAAGAAGTGGAAACGGTGATCCTCAGGTAGGGATACTTATTTCATTTTGGAAAGATGAGCTATGAGACTGCTTCTGGTTTTAAACAGCATGTTACCTTTCCTTTCTGTCTGCTTCTATTGTATTGATCACTGACAGCAAAACCCCAGTCTGATGTTGTAGGTTAGCATCAGGAAGTGCAGCTCATCATTTGAATGGTTGGGAAAAACACAGACTTTCAAAGTGGTCCCAAGGTAAGTTGCCCTTCCTGTGCCGTGTTCGTGCTATATGTTGTATTAACAGTGGTCAGCTGTAGCATTAACCTGTGTGCACGTGTGGTTCATCAAGCTATTGAAATGTCTTTGCCACTTCTTTGAGAAACAAAATAACCAATAAATATGGAGTGGAAAGTGGACTTCTAATATGCAGATGGAAGGGAAAGACACGATTAAGTTGAGGAGATTGTTCTCAGCTTTTTGAAAAATGTCCAGTGAAAATATAACACCTCAAAATCTCTTTATGTCATAAAATTAGATGACATTTGACTATTTGATGGAATATACTATATCTAGTTTCAGGTCATTTTTTTCCTCTTTATTAAAATTTACTCAATTGAAGAGAATGGTGTGGCCACTACCTAGGGTAATCAAGATGGACATGTGCTTTAATTTTGACTGTTTGAAAAGCTTGTGTTGGTATTATTAAAACTCTCCATTCAAAGACTTAAGTTGGTTATGTCCTCTCTAATGGTGAATTTGTTATCTGCGCCTTTTTGTCAGACTTTTGAGAATAACAGTGTTCTTACTTATTTCTACCGTTGGTCCTTTCCTGTCCTGATGATCTTTACCAAAATGGCCAGGTGTCACCGTTATACCTTGTGCATTTCCTTCATAGGGATATTGTCTGGTTAAATATTAGATGTTAGAAATTGGCTCTTTAAAATGTAAACGATCTCCAAAATGAAGTTACTTTTCTTTGTTTGTGCCTGAGCGTGGTGTTGTCTTTCCTCTGCATAAAGAGTGAATTGGATTATGCTGCACGCCTTATTAGTGAAGTGTTGGATAATCACTGCAGGGTGTGTGAATGTGTTGGCATGGGCATCTGCATTTTATCCAAGGATACCAGATCCTTGTTGTTGTGGGAATTTCTCACTCTCATCTACCAGAACGATGAACTTCTAGTCACCAGACAATGTCCCTCTGATGATCTAAATGTCTTGCCTTAGGTGTTGTACATCATGTTCTTTGTGATATACAGACTATGTTTTATGTTGCTTTCTTTCTGTGTAAACTTTACCCAAAGCCAGCCGCTCTCCCAAGATCAAAATAAAAAGTGGAAGGGCTTAAAAAGAGGGATGGGATTAGTAACTAACACATTTCTGAAGATGAGGTAGCACAGTGAGGGGACACCATACATTTAAACAGGTTGATTTCCTCTTTCTTGCCAGATATAAACAGATGTATTCTAGGAGGGAGATGAGCCTTAGAAATGAAGTTAAACAGACCCATCTGTTACAGCACAGCCAGCCCTACCTTCCTCTCAGGGTCACCATGAGGATAAAGGGGAGGGGCTTAGCACAGTGCTCCTCTCTGAGGCTCTTTGAGACACTAGCCCTTTTCTGTATCTTCAGAGCAGGAGTGAGCACACTCTGTAGCACACGAGGTCCTAAGCAAAAGCCCAGGGGACAGTCTGTCTCAAGAGAGTAGATAGCAAAGGGGCAGGAAGAGGTGAGGCCAGGTGAGTAAAAAGGACTTCGTTCTAAGACATCTGGCTTAAATGAAGGAAGGGCCTGGTTATAACTTTCCCCGACACCCTACATCCACAGAGGAGACGCCTGAGGTCTTGGATCCTTATTTTCTCAGTGCCTACAGAATAGTGTTTTGTCAACAGCCTGCCAGAGGCCAACTGTAGAGGCACTGTGACCTGTATCACCTTTCACTTTGAAGTGTGTTTGGAAATCAACCAACTGAACAAGCAAGCACAAAGCAAAACCTTGGCTGTTTTCAAATTTTCTTTCTTCTAAAATTCTATTCTGATCTAAAGGGGAAGGATATTATTCCAGAGTCCTTTTGCTAGCTGACTTATTCTCAGCTCAGGTAACTTGATATGTCAGGTTTTCAGTATGGCAAAAATTGTTGGCTGGCTTTGGGCTACTGTCAGATAGACACTATCACAAGGATTATGTGCAATAAATGCCCTGTCATATCTCTAACAGTGATCTCTAGTGCAAAGTGCACTGAGCCTAAGCCCTTCTGCCTGGTTGCTTAATATTTTGCCAAGGTTGCTTACCAGGAATTAAAAGAGGCCTAGAACTTGAGAGCTATGTGGAACTTTAAAGGTGATCTAATCTAGAATTTTCCAAACTCTGTTCCAGTGGAACTCTAATAGCTTCCAACATGTTTCACAGGGACCCTTTAAAGGATCCTGTGGTCCAGTAAATTTGGACAACACTATGATACAGAACTAAGCTTCTTTACTAAAGAGTGTTTCAAAGTCTTAATACACTAACATGAATCATGCCTCTAAACAGCACAGCATGCAGCTTCTCTCACATTTATTTGACCATGAAGTCCTTTTGTTGTACAACACACATAGCCATTTCAAGAATGCCAGGCGCAGGGCACCTAGTCTATAATTGATAGCATGCCTCTAGTGTTTAAATGCCTGGCTTCAATTCCTGGCTTTCTGTTTATTGACTTCATGATCTGGAGCAAATTGCTTACCCTCTTTGTGCTTCAGTTTTCCCATCTAAAATGGGAGCACTGATGATGTCTACCCATAGAGCTCTCTTACCCTTTGAAGAACAGGGCTGAGCACAGTGACTATCATCATTCCAACATAGTTTAGGTAAAAACTGACATAATACTCCCATTGTGGAGATGAGGAAAGGGAGTCCCACACAGTTCACTCCTGCAGTGTCATTGGCCCAACAAAGTGACCAAGTGCCTGTATGCACCACACATGATCATGCTACACCCAGAAATGAAGATGACCATGATGCAATTCCTGCTCCAGAAGGACACACAGACTTGTGACTAATGACTTGGCTCAGGCAACACCTTTTTTTTTTTTTTTTTTTTTTAAAGATTTTATTTATTTGACACACAGAAGCACAGCCAGAGAGGGAACACAAGCAGGAGGAGCGAGAGAGGGAGAAGCAGGCTTCCCACCGAGCAGGGAGCCCGATGTGGGACTCGATCCTGGGGCTCCAGGATCATGACCTGAGCCGAAGGCAGTCATCCAACCAACTGAGCCACCCAGGTGCCCCGGCAACACCTTTTAGTAGTGAATCCAACAGCTCAGGCCTCCTGACTTCTGTCCTCCAGTTCCTCCTCAGATTTTGTCCTGAAAGAGAAAGATCTGTAGAGCCTGCATTGGTAGGTAAGGATAGTGAACACAGAGTATAGCTAATAGACTTCTCTTTCTAAATTGGCATGAGGGCAAATGTTTTCAATTCTTTGTTAGTGCATTTCAGAAAGAATAATCTAGATAAGCACTTTTGAAAGAGAACAAACTCTAAAAGTACAATCTAGAAAGGTACGTAAGAGGTAGTATGAAATGGCCCACATAGGAGTTCCCAGATATGGCTGGCTTGATGTCTTTCTAGCCACCGTGTCACCAATGGTCTCCTCTTCTTTTGTCTAGGCATCTCCTCTGAGTGCTTCCCCTGGGACTGCGTCAATGAGCAGACGGCAACTAAAGACCTTCCCCCCAGGGATGGAGGTGCGTGGTACTTGGGCTCTCGAGCAGGACCAGCCTATCCATTTCTGCTCCACGAGGAGAAAGAAAAGCCAAACAAAAGCGAACTGTACTTGGATCTCCATGTAAGTAGAAAGCTTTGTGCTGGAGCCGTGATTCTTTGCAGTCAACAGAGATGCATTTATTGTAAATTGTACTCATAAGACTGTCAAAGCTGCATTTTGTGTGGGGGTCCTTATCTAAAAGTCAGCTGGCTGCAGAATACAGAGATACCTCGGTGGTCTGAAATGTGTGCACTAGGATGTGACTGTGCCTACAGTTTGTCAGATTGTTTTCAGGGTGCTCTCCCCGTGTCAGCTTTACTGTCTAGACCTTGCGTTGGGAGCATCTGTTTGCTGTTGTCACCTCTTAATATCACTTTTCCAAAATTTGAGAACTTACATTTGAGAACATCGTCCAGAGTCATCTAAATGCCTGTCTTCCTCACACATCCCTAAACCTTTCAATCTCTCCAGCTGCTCAGATAGTTGGTGACTAGGTTGCCAGGAAATCTGCAAATACAAGACGACCCATTTAGAAAACAGCCTTCTCCCTTCTTGTTCATCCACGTGTTCATTGACACACGGAACCGTCAACTCCACTATACAAAATGGTGGGCTGGGTTGTATACTCCCACACTGTAGATGACCTGATAGATTGCCCAGGTGGTCATCAATGTCATCACGCCTCTCCATCTCTCAGTTTCTTTTCAGAGGTGAGGATGAACGTTAGGAATCCAAGAAAGACTTTTTCTTTTTTTCCTTCTTTTTTCCCCCTGTTCTTTGTTCTTTCCTTCTTCTTTTTTCTTTTCTTCCTCCCCCTTTTTTTTTCTTTGCCATTACCTTTAATGCTCATTGACAATCTTGTGGCCTTGATTCCTTCTGATACCTTCCAATTCATTACTTTCAGGCTCAGAAGTATGTCTTTGACGGACATGGTTAGATCTGTGATGTTTATATGAGTGGAGATTTTCTCAAGCAACCAAGACCAGATGAGCCTTGCCCTTTTCGTAACCATAATAGCATCGTCATTTTAGAAAAACCCTTCGACATCCCAGTTATTCTAAAAGGAGGTCTGGAGTGAAGCTGAAAGATGAAAAGTCTAAAGCCCTTTGTGAGATGAAATGGAAACTTGTAATGTTTTTGTTGTTGTCCCTCTACCTCCAAAGTTAGGTGGTGCATCTTAAGATGCGGTCAGTGAAAGAAGTGTAACAGTGACATCTATTGGTCAGATTACTTTAAGTTGTGTTTGCTGCAACAGGCGGCTTGGAGTCTCAAAATGTTAAGTGGATTTTTCCTTTTCTTGCTTTTAAATTTTTTTTAAGTTTTTATTTATTTACATAACTTCTGTGCCCAATGTAAGGCTGGAACTCATGACCCTGAGACCAAGAGTCACATGGTCCTCCCACGGAGCCAGTCAGGCGCCCTTGAAATGGATTTGGAAAGACTACTTTCTTTTTCTTCTGTGTTTTTAAAAAATTGTGTTTATTGTATTTTTTTAAAAACACTTTGGCTAAACTATGTATTTCTGGTTTTCCTTCTCCCCTGTGAGTGCAATTATCTCTTATTTTTATTTATTTCAATTATAAAAATCATAATAATCCTTTTATAAAATTTGAAATATGTAATAAAATTGAGAGAAAAGAAATAACTTTAAGCAGCCAAGGACAACTGTTGATTTGATCCATTTTCTTCATATTTTTCACTATATATGACTTATTTTAAATGAGGGATTCTTTTAACATGTAAACATAGATTTGTATATGTTTACCCTCTTTCTTTACCAATTACTTTTACTTTGCTTATTCATATTGTTATGTATTCTAGCTAGATGTGTTCTTTTTTTTTAAAGAAATGTATTTATTTGGGAGAGAGTGAGTGAGAGAGAGAGCACTAGCAAGGGGGAAGAAGCACAGGGAGAAGCAAGCTCCCTGCTCAGCAGGGACCTTAGGGCTCAATCCCAGGACCCTGGGATCATTACCAGAGCTGAAGACAGACGCTTAACCTACTGAGTCACCCAGGCACCCTTCTAGATGTGTTTTAAGTGACTGTATAATAGTCTACCACATTGTATCTCAAAAAATTTTTAAATCGTTTCTCTATTATTTGATGTTGATGTTGTTTTCAATTTTGGAATAGTCCACAATTTGGAAATAAACAGCACTACCAAACATACAATTTTTCTTGTACCCCTTCCCCCCACCCCCAATATTTAAGGCTATTTCTTTAAGATAAACTTGGGATTATTGTCTTTAAGATAAACTTGGGATTATTGTTTATAAATATATTTAGGCTTTTGATACTTATCACTGCACTAAAAAGTCTATTTTCTGAACCAGCCTTTAATGGTTGGAAGTCTAAAAGTCTAAAGTCTAAAACCTATAGATTTATAGATTTATAATATTTATATATTATATAATATATTATATTTGTATTTAAAGTAATTATATGAATATATAATAAAATATATTAATATTTATGTTTCTTAGTTTTTCATTAATTATAATTTTTAAAATTTGGGATAGTTTATTTTTTTAAAGATTATATTTATTTATTAGAGAGACAGAAAGAAAACAAACAGGGAGAGGGGCAGAGCAAGAGGGACAAGCATACCCCACTACTAAGCAGAGAGCCTGACACCTCGATCCCAATTCCAGGGCTCGTATCTGATCCAGAGGCTGGATCCCAGGATCTGAGCAGAAGGCAGATGCTTAACCCGCTAAGCCACCCAGGCGACTTGGGATAGTTTCTTTAGATTCTTTTTCTACATCCCTGGTTTTTACCCCTTGAGCCCTAAGGGTCCTCATCTCGTAAGTCCTTTGCCCTCTTCAGACAGTACAATTAACTCCTATGTTTTAAATATTAATATTATAAGTAAGATGTCCATTTTAAAGGGTTCCACTTGTTTAGTAAAAGTTTTGATCACTACACCAGTTCCCGACCAGGTCTTTCCTCTGGGGCGAGTTGAATCGTAAGGTCAGGGAGGCATGCGCTGCTGTGTGATATTTTGATGAGTTATAAATGTTAGACAGCACCACTCTATTCTCAGCTCTGGACCTGACTTCCAGCATCAATATCAGGAAAGTACTTTCCTCAGTCTTTTTCTATAGATACGCTGCTTCTCATTAGTATAGAGGGGTGATAGCTAAAACTTTCAAGACTTTGTGGGAGTTTGACATCCAGAAATCAGAATGGCCACTAGCGTTCCAGCTAGGGGGAGCTATTAAGTTCTTCTATTTAGCTGTGCATTGATTTAGTTTTTTTGTTTTCTTGTTTCTCTTTTTACAGAACTAGAGAGGAAATATTTTAGACCTTGTGGCCCATTAGTGTATGTTGTAACTTCTCAACTCTGGTATTAAAAATAGCCATAGAGGGGCACCTGGGTGGCTCAGTTGGTTGGGTGTTGGCCTTCGGCTTAGGTCATGATCCTGAAGTCCTGGGATCAAGCCCTAGTGCAGGCTCCCTGCTCAGTGGGGAGCCCGTTTCTCCCTTTCCTCCCTGCTCCTGCTCTCTCTCGCCATCTCTTTCTCTCTCTCTCCAAGAAATAAATAAAGTCTAAAACAAACAAACAAAAAAGAAAAAAGAAAACAGCCATGGAGTATACATACATGAATGAGTGGGCTTGTGCTCCAGTAAAAGTTTATAGATACTGAAATTTGAATTTCATCTAATTTTCATACCTCAAGAAATATTCATCTTTTGATTTTTTCCCCCCACCATGTAAAAATGTAAGATCATTCTTAGTTTACGAGTCATTCAAAAACGGGCCAGGGACCAGATTTGCTGTTTGCCAGCCTCTGCTCTTAGACCAAGAGATGGAGATCTCCTTCATTTTCTTAGCACAACCACGTACCAGCTATGGGACTGTGGGCACTTGCTTACCTTCGGTTTCTTTATCAACTGTATTTTGATAGAATGGAGAAGAACAGGAACAGATGGAACAAAGTACTATAATATTAAATTTTCTGGTTCTATTGTAAGAGCATAGGGCAGCCCAAAGCAATGTTAATATATGAGGAATGGGAATTATTTAAAGAAAACAAATAGAACTTAATAGTCTCAGCATGAAATCTTTGTCCTAATGTGAGGAACCATGTCACATCACAGATTGCAACACCAAAATTTGTCTCCTAACTCTGTTTGCAGGCTCATACAGCTTTCTGTCTCTCCTGTGCTATCCTTCTCTCCTCCTCCAGTTTTTTTTTTGAAGTACCTCGACAGATAATATTATTTAAGCTTTATGTGTCCAACATAATGATTTGATGTATGCATATATAATGAAATGATTTCTGCAACAAGTTTAGTTAACGTCTATCACCTCACTTAGTTACATATTTTTTCTTGCGACAAAAACTTTGAGATCTACTCTCTTGGCAACTTTCAAATACACAGTAAAGTATTGTTAACTCTACTTCACCATGCTGCATATTACATCACCAGAATTTATCAGTCTTACAACGGGAAGTGTGTAGCTTTTGACAACATTTCCACCCATTTCCCCAACTCCTTCTTCCCTGCCTCTGGCAACCACCAGTCTGTCCTCTGTTTCTGTGAGGTCAGGGTTTTTTTAGATTCCACATATAAGTGAGAACATAAGGTATTTGTCTTTCTCTGTCTTATCTCATTTAGCATAATGCCTTCCAGATCCATCCATATTGTCACATGCCATATTCATCTTTAGTTACTGAATTGCGAGAAGATACAGAGATTCCTTTGGGGAATGGCAGGAGGTAAGGCATGCTCAGGGCACCATCTACATTCCAACCCATATGCATTTTAATGTTTAAGCAACCAGTGCTTCTGTCTTAGCATCACTTGGCTGAATCTCAGCCAAACTGCTGTGCAGAGAGTTTCTGTTGGGGTGATCATCTTCTCATCCTCCTCCAGCAAATTCTGTGGGCCCTTCTGGTTGATCTACAAAACTCCTGAAAGATTAAACTCAGCGTGTCGTCAGTTCTGCCTCCAGGTCAGGAGGTTGCTAAATATTGCATAGGATGTACTTAGAGTGAAAACAGTATTTGTTGTTTGCCTGAAATTCAAATTTAAGTGGTTGCCCTGTATTTTATTTATGAAATCTATCAAATCTAGGTATTAATTTTGGGGCAGCATCCAAAGGCACCAAAAGCGTGGCTTGTCCTGGAGTAGCACCTGTGTATGATAAACCCTCAGTCTCCCCAGAGTGCCCATTTAGAGTATAAACATTACAGAGTCAGCTTCAAAGGGCAGTAGCTTAATTCCACCGAAGTGGGAGCTATGTCATTAGCCACGCTCCTTAGTTTCTGGTACGCCTTGAATGAGATGTGTCGAAGGCAACTGATTATTGACACACTAGAGAGCAAGTGGGGCCCAACTTCTTACAACAAGTGCAATCCCATGAAGGTTTCATTTGAGAGGAGTGTTTACCATGGGGGATGGTTTATAAAATGTCTGTTATCACAGGATAAAGTCGGGGTAGAAAAGACACTAAAAGGAGTGTGGCCTGAGACTGAAAAAGAAATATGAAAAACAAAAAAGATAAGCAGTCATTAAGGTTGTATGTTGGTTGCATGAATTCTGAAAGTAGGATTTTGTACACTTGCTTTGAAAATACAAACTGGGATACCTAGGTGGCTCAGTGGGTTAAGCATTTGCCTTCCACTCAGGTTATGATCCTGGGATCCTGGAGCCTTGTATCAGGCTCTCTGCTTGGTGGGGATCCTGCTTCTCCCTTTCTCTCTGCTCCTACCCCTGCCTGTGCACTCTCTCTCAATGTCAGATAAATAAATAAATAAAATCTTAAAACAAACAAAAAAAAGAAAGTACAAACTGAATGCTTCTTAGTGATTTTAGTCTCCAAGGATCATCTCAATTGCCTTCTCACTGTGTGGCCCTGAATTTTCCTTACTGAATTGGCTTAATTGGCTGGAGAGGACCCAGTATCAGCTCCCAGGTAATAGCATCTTAAGAATGGAAGGATATAATTACCAAGACCATACCCCACCTTAAGTATCTAAACCATAATAAAAACTTCCATGTATTGATCATCTCTGAAATGCCAGGCACCATTCTTTGGCGTCTAATAATAATATTGTACAATAAGGAGAGAGGTTCAGCCAAGTCAGGGGTAAGGATTGGAAGCCAGGTATGTCTGACCCTAAACCCAAGTGCTTAAATGTTAAACTCCTCTACTTCTCCACTACTTTGGCTGCTTCTTTTTTGTTTGTTTTTGTTTGTTTGTTTGTTTTTAACCTAAGAAACAAAGAAAGTTGGGGCGCCTGGGTGGCTCAGTCCTTAAGCATCTTCCTTCAGCTCAGGTCATGATCCTGGAGTCCTGGGATAGAGCCCCACATCAGACTCCCTGCTGCGGGGTGGGAGGGAAGCATGCTTCTCCCTTTCTCACTCCCACTGCTTGTGTTCCCTCTCTAGCTGTGTTTCTCTCTGTCAAATAAATAAATGAAATCTTAAAAAAAAAAAAAGTCACTTAATGGCTGTAAGTTATCTCCCATAATCATTGAGAAAGAATGAAAACCAGGCTCAGCATTTGAAGCTAGAACCAAAGTCAAAATCACCCCATAGAACTCAATCTAGTGAAGATTCTGCAGCTGCTAACAGAAGAGATCAGATGCCTGGGCCTTTAATACCTTGGTCTCAAGAATTAAAGGGGAAGTACTGAGAGGAACCTGAGATGATGTTATTCCTTCCACCTCACTCCTAAATGGCAGACTCCAGAACATAATTTAGATTCAACAACAAAGAATGCAGGGTGCCTTTACAGTCCCTGGTAAAGGTCACATCCTTGTCTTTTCTTGGAAGCCAATGAGAGCCTACCACTTAAAGCTCAAGGCCACAATTTGGCTCACCCAAATCAGTAGCATCTCCATGACAGTAGGCCTGTATTTGCAAGTGAAGTGAATTCAGAAATATCAGGGTAGTTTGTTTCCTGAAGGAGCACACTTATTTGTATGTATATGTACATATATGTGAGTGTATGTGTGTGTGAGAGAAAGAGTGAGAGAGAGAAACAGCAAGACAGAGAACATGTGCCTATTGGCTGTAGGTTAAATGATTAAGAAGTGATTCAGGGGGCCCCTGGGTGGCTCAGTTGGTTGGGCGACTGCCTTAGGCTCAGGTCATGATCCCGGAGACCTGGGATCGAGTCCCACATCGGGCTCCCTGCTCAGTGGGAAGCCTGCTTCTCCCTCTCTCACAACCCCTGCTTGTGTTCCCTCTCTGGCTGTGTTTCTCTCTGTCAAATAAATAAAATCTTTAAAAAAAAAAAAGTGATTCAGGTAAAGAGAAGAGGTAAAAGTGACGATTTATCGCCAAACTGTGGAAAGAGCCAAGGTGCCCATCAACAGATGAATGGATAAAGAAGATGTGGTACATATATACAATGGAGTACTATGCCTCCATCAGAAAGGATGAATATCCAACTTTTGTAGCAACATGGACTGGACTGGAAGAGATTATGCTGAGTGAAATAAGCCAAGAAGAGAAAGTCAAGTATCGCATGGTTT
>PITA01010867.1:5195-69782 GCA_004023965.1 Spilogale gracilis | reverse complement strand
TCACTCACAGAGCACTTTCCTTTTCAGGTATTTGTTTTCAATGGTTCAGCTCTGCGGGCTTCCTCCCCCACTCCCCTGTCTCTGGGGGCAAGCCTCCAGACCCTCCAATTTGTTTCTACCTTTTTGCCGATGTTCTTTGTCTCTCGTGGCGGTCCAGAAGTGGGAAATATCACATTTCAGGCTGATTTCATGGGTGTTCACTGTGGTCTTGTAGTGGTTTTTTTGCTGGAATTCAGCTCTCTTCAGGGAACTCCCCGAAATGCGGTCACCTGGACTTCCACCATCTTGACCCCCTCCTTAGGCTTCTTTCTGTAGATGCAACTTGCCTACCTTTGTGTCAAGATCTAGTGACACATGTGGAAGGGGCTGCTGTGGTGTTGTATTCCTTCTGTCTAGCTCTCATTGCCTGGAAGGATCAGGCACCCGGAGCAAAACAAGCGTATTAGCAGTTGAATACAGGTTCAGTAAAATTGAGCTCTGACTACAGAAGGAGCAGAATGCATACTGTGGTGTCTAGGGAAAGCAGCTTTTTATTAGAGTGCTCTGGTGTGTTTGGGGGCCTTGGTCTGGAAACTTTGTCCTCTGTCACTCCTCCCACCTTCTCATTGATTCAGGAGTTACTCAATATCCCTTTATGAAGTGTCTTTTCTCCCTTAGCCAGAAAAAGCTTCGGTGCCATGTAGCTAAGAAATCTGACTGATGCATCATGACTTTTCTATACATTCTTCACCAGTTTGGGGCCCTCGGCATGTCCTGGCCCACTTAAAATAATATCCAGTTTACATAGTAACTTTACATAGTAACCACACTGTTTCCCAGTAGTGGCTTGATTTTTGTTGGTTGGTTCGTTGGTTGGTTGCTTGGAGGACGTCTTCTAGATCCATAAAAAAGTATACTACCTATTACAATTGTTTGAACAGCTTTTCTCAGTAAAGTTGGTATAGTGGTTTTGAAGATCTGGTTCCCTCTTGACTCATGACAGTACTTCTCAAGAAAAAAAGATGCCTAAGCCTTAGAATCAAGATAATGTCTTTAGAAACCACTGGCTTACAAGTAGAGAAAGTCAAGTATCACATGGTTTTACTTACATGTGGTGCATAAAGGGTAATATAGAGGATAGTAGGAGAAGGAAAGGAAATTGGAAGTAGGGTAATTCAGGTACAGAAATGAAAGATGAGAGACTTTGGGCTCAGAAACAAACTGAGGGACTTGGAGGGAGGGGGTGGGGGGATGGGAGAGCCTGGTAGTGGGTACATGGAGCACTGGGTGTGGGGCACAAACAATGAATCTTGAAACACTGAAAAAATAAAATAAAATAAAATAAAAAAACAACCCTGGCTTATCAGTGATTCTCAAACAATGAACATTCAGGAATGGGGAATTTTTGTTTGTGTGAGGCTTTCCTGTGCTTCTAGGAAGCTGAGCATCATCCCTGCCCAGTAGATGTCAAGAGTAACTGTCTCCCATTGGTGATGAGAAATTTGGTTTGAGGTCACATGGGAGATGGTACTAGAGTTTGACATCTGAGACAAAGGGTGATAGCCCTGATCTCATCTTTGGGGCTACTTTTGCTTGCAAAAACCTTGCTTTACTTCGACTGCACTTTTGGTGAAAGAACAAGGTGCCAGGCAAGGAGTTAAAGCGTCTAAGATGCATCCTCAAGCCCGGTCTTGGAACTGCTTCTGTATCATACGTGACAAATTCTGAGCATCAGTCTAAGGCATTTTAATGTAAAAGAATGATTAAATATTTTCATACAAAGGAGAGACATAAGCAGGGTTTTAGAAATTTTAATCTGGTTTAGCATGCAGAGGTTAAAAGGAAGAAAGGATGTATGCTGAATTTCCATATAAGATGTTACAGCAATAATCCTAATGTGAGATGAAAAGAACGTGAATTGGGAGTATGTGAATAGATGTTATAGAAAGAATGAAAATGAGAGAGAATCAAAGCTACAAGTCAACTGAAGTTGATAATCCACAACAATTTGGTTAAAGAAGAGAAAGAGCTCTAAGGCTGCCATGATGTTTTAAAAACAAGTGCCACAAAAACATTTGTAGCATTAAGAGGAATAAGGCAATGAAAATAGGAGTTGGGATTGGGGGGAAATGCATTTAAAGGACATATCTACAAAGGTTTGGATCACATGTAGCAGAATGTCCATAAAACTATAGAACTACTGCCTTAAGAGAGGATTTTGTTTGAGAAACAAATTTGAGAATATATTCTTTTAATGACAATGATTCGATTTAACTCTTTGAACTTCTCGTAAATTTAAACCATGACATAGCTTTAACATATTGAATTGTGGAAATAATATTCAAAGCAGCACTGTATATTATAATTGGCCATGGAGAAAGAAAAGTAACATATGTCAGTAAAATTATGCTGCTCAAGAATGTTCTAAATGTCGGGACACCTGGGTGGCTTGGTCATTGGGCAGCTGCCCAACAGCTTGAGTGGTGGTCCCAGGGTCCTAGGATGGCCCCACGGCGGGCTCCCTGCTCAGCGGGGGGGGGGGGCTCTTCTCCCTCTCCCACTCCCTGTTTGTTCCCTCTCATGCTGTGTGTCTGTCAGATAAATAAATAAAATCTTTTTGAAAAAATGTTCTAAATGTCAAGATGAGATGTAATTCAACTTCGTGGTAATCAAAATAGTTTCCCCCACATTCTAAAATTTAAAATTCAGCCAACAAATACTATCCTTAATATTCCACTCTCTTGAACAACTATTACAACCTTATTAAAGCTCTTCAAATTCTCATAAACTCTCCCTCATTCCCCTGAATGAACACCTGACTTTCTTGACAAGCATATAATTGAATTTTTTTTAAGTTTACATTTGGTCCTATTTATTGTGACTTCCCTTGTTTTCAAATTCATACGTGAGCATCTTTTCAAAGTAATGGCCTTTAGGAAGTTTGTTTACTTGTGTATACAAGGACCTATTTCCCTGGAAGGGGCCAGGGACACATTTAGAAAGGACATTGGGAAACTTGGCTCATTCTCTGTGCATGAGGGAATACTTGATCTGTCAGGTATTAAGGTGAAGTTCTCTGACTTATTCTTCTGCATTATTGCCTGCATGGAGTTGTTCAGTAAATGACAAAACATGTATTTCAAATTATTAAATCTATTTTTCCTGCACAAATGTCAAAAGGATTGTTTCTATCCCCCATTAATTGTTCGAATTATGAAACATTTTATTTGAACTTTGGCCTTTTTAACTTTCCCCATTTTGCAAATGATTTTATCTTTTATGTTGAAAAACAACACACTTTCCTCTTTCATGACATTCCTGAGCCTTCTAATTTTCTACTGATGCCTCTCTTGACTTGTGACTTTTGCTTAATATGGATATTTTTATATTTTGGATTACTTGTATTGATATTCTCTTCTCACATTTTCCATTCCTGATTCCTTGCTCAATATTCTGAGAGATTGTCCCTAAAATTTCCTTTGAGTCCTTTCTTTTAATATTTTGCCCTAACATTTACATTTATGATTTCAGAAATCTTTCTTGTTTTCACAATAGTCTTTTCACAGAGCTGCCATATTTGTTTCATCATCTTGAATTTTTCTGAGTATAATAAATAGGAGAAAGACTGATTTTATGCCCCTTGAATATTTATATAATTTTAATAATCTTGTCTCTATGTTTATTTTGAATCTGAACTTTTATTTTTTAAAGTAAGCTCTATGCCTCATGTGGGGCTTGAACTCACGGTCCTGAGATCAAAAGTTGCCTGTTCTAATGACTGAGCCAGCCATGTGCCCCTGAACCTAAACTTTCAAGAGGCTCTTTTTCTTAAAAATTCTGTATATCCTAGCTGATTGTTCATTTATGCAGATGAAGATCTGGGTTGATTAAAATTTCCACGGTGGCGATTTATTTTCCTGCAATATTTTTCTACTGAAGAAAGCATGAACTAAAGCTTTCTGTAGAGGGTGGGTAAGTCAATGGACCAGCTTCATGTTGGTGCACATGCAAGGATCAAACCAGCAGGGTGTCCTGTCCAGAAACGTCCAGTCAAGGAACACCTTAGATTGGAGTGTGAGCCTCCATGTTATGATACCTATTCTTCCTAGGGAGTTGGTTCAATCTCTTTCTCTAACAGTTCTGGAGATACAATGGCAGGATAAAGACTGGTGGTAAACTGTCTCTCGTTGCACCTGTGGGAGGTGCCAAGGGATGTGTTGTCACTCATGTTCCCTAGAATATTCTTTAATTGTGCATCTTGATTACTTGCTAAATCTCAAATCCCAGTCTTTCCCACTCTAATGCTGGAATCACTCTACAGCTATACCAACAAATACATTTCCTATGTCTATGGCAGCCTTCGCCACTGAATATTCGGGTTTCTTTTCATCTGTCTGATTTATCAGCATTACCCCAGTTGGTTTTCATCTTCTAGAAATGTACCTACATATTTAATCATCTGATAGCCCCTTTCTTGCTCTATGTTGCAGTGGTTCTTTTCATTTTTTTACTATCATTTTAACACTTTTCAAGAAGAGAGGAAATAAACATTATGCTATTTGGCATCTTGAATAGAAAATAATAAAAGTTTTATCGGCAAGGGATGAACTTCCAAAGGTAACTGATATTTTGAGAAAACAAAACAAAACAAAACAAAAAGAAGTCTCCTTGTGTGCAACAGAAGGGAGAGTGGGTTACATTACAGAGTTGACACGCTGAGTTTAGAGGGACCTAGGTATTGTGTAATGGACTGTAATCATGGTTGGCCATTTCATCAGCAGGAAATATAACTTTCTCATATTGAACAGTAAACAAACTTGCTCTTTGCTCCCAAGACAGATATGATCGTTATCTTCTAAGGTGGTTCATCCTGCCAACAGCTTAGAAGAGATGGTCTAAAACAAAGGCACTAGTGACTGCTTCCAAGATTTGCAGAAATGTAAAGAAGAATGATTTCCCCCAAGTGTTCTCAACTAATACAGTTTTCTCTTTGAAATAGGTTGGATACAAGTATCCACAGGGACCTTTTCTCTTGGCAAAAAGGCCTGGAGATAGAACCAACACAAACTTAGCGATATTGGGTCCCTTACCCCAGGCCAAGTCTTTCTTATGTTTATAGTTTACTATTTCAATAAGATATAAAGTCAGCCCCATATATAAATACTCCAAGAAAAGAAGGGGAGAACAAGGCCATATGCCCTAAGAAAGCTTATCTCTATCCCTCCTATTAACGCTCCATCATTTTGAGCTCTAACTTGGCCTTGGATCAGGTACTTTCAGGGAGTCTGAGGGACGTGTGCAAAGAAGAGAGAATTCCTTTAGAAATTGGTAGACTTTTTTTTTGTACTACCCTTAAAAGTCTAAAAAAGTCTGTCTCCACCTGCACTGTACATTAACATAACATGGGAGCTTTTTAAAAATATCAGTGTTAGGGCGCCTGGGTGGCTCAGTTGGTTAAGCAACTGCCTTCAGCTCAGGTCATGATCCTGGAGACCCAGGATCGAGTCCCACATCGGGCTTCCTGCTCAGCGGGAAGCCTGCTTCTCCCTCTCTCACTCCCCCTGCTTGTGTTCCCTCTCTGGCTGTGTTTCTCTCTGTCAAATAAATAAATAAAATCTTTAAAAACAAAAATATCAATGTTAGAACTTAAAGCCAGAAAAGTCAGATTTCCAAGGATATATTTTTAAACTTCCCTACTTGATTCTAATACAGAGGGAGGGCTGAGAAGGAAGATGGAGGGGGTGGAGGGTCGCTAGGCCCTCTCTTTAAGAGAGAAGAAATACACTACCCTCTTACTTTTCTCTCTTTATATGCAGAAAAATGTCTTTGAGATAGTCTAGTTAACACAGAGGATACACACTACTGATTTTAACAACCCCTTCTCACAGCTCTTCATTTTTGCACTACAAACTGAATATTTATTTTACGTACACGTAGCAAGGCCCGCATTTGAAATCACATATTCCAGGACAAGAACTTTCCAGCTGGCTGACTTCTATTAAAACAGAAAACAAAAAACAAAAATTTTGCTATTTCCTAAAAGTTGAAGATATGCATCTTTCATATGTTTTTGACTGGTTAGACCTAGGCATTCAATAATTAATATTGAATAAGGGAAGATATAAATGTACTTATAAGTGAAAAATAGGATAATACACAAATTGCTAATGGGTCAAGAACTATGCTTTTAATGGGATGAGAGGCATGAAGTGTAAGATGGGGTGCCAGGTCATGGAAACAGTTTAATGGAAGAATTTCATTAGCAAAACATTTATTAGATTTAAGTATAAGAAATCAATGATGTTTGACTATTTTTGAATCACAAAATGGGAGTTCTATGTTACAATCTACAATTTTTAATTGATTATTTCATGCTTTTCATCATTTGTTGTATTTGTCAAAGTCCTGTGACAATTCCGCTAAGGAATAGAGCTTAAAGCACAAAGGTGAAATGGTTTATTCTAAATTTTAAAACTTCTCCATACGTATAATGTTGAAGCAATACATCTTTGATAGAAGAAATATAAGATTGTGGACTTCAGGACTAAATCTCAGCTTATTTTTAATTTATGCTACTGACATGGCTTTAAGATATTTTAGTATCACATATTTCAATGGCTAAATGAATTTCTCAAACTCAATAGCTACAGTCATCCAATTGTACCTTTGGGTAATTAGGAAAAAAAAATGCCCCTTCCTTTGGAACACATAGTTTGTACAAGAACAAATATCTTGAAGGATAATTCCCAAGATGAATTTCAGCCACCGTTTGTCGTCTTGTCCAAGTGTACATATGTAGTGATCAACCTGCCCAACTGTGCATGGAGGACCTGTACATTGTATGAGATTTTGTTCTAAATCAGAGGTGATTTCCCTTTCTTAGTTGTTATAACTTCAGTGCCTATTGGCTATGAGGCAGGTATCCTACAGCATGGTCAAAAGGTTACTCTATTTGTCAATTATTTTTTATATAAAATTATACAAAATAACATTCAGGTAGTACCACAGTAGATTTAGCTCATAAAATTGTGTTTTGTTTTGCTTTGCTGTCATATGTCTAAACAGGTCTGGAACCCCCACTTTTTGATATGTGTGATGTGGTTCAACAGGCAGAGCTTTACCTAAAACTTGGAGTCAGCTTCAAACAAGACTCCCTTTATAACCTCTCTTAGTGCAAAATTAATTGGCTATAATGAGTTCCAATTATTACCTCATTTGAGGCCAATTAATTTGGCAAGTGCTCACATTCAATTTAGGAGAAATACTGAACAAAAATTTGGCAACTAGTTTTGACCACAGAGGACCCACAGGAATTTTGTGAGAATTGTGTGAAACATATCTTTTTGAGGGAGGGATACTGAGATTTCAGTGCCATCTGCTTGAAAGCAATAGTAAATGGGGACAATTTGTTACTCCCAAGTTTTCAACAGGAAAGGAAAAATAAATAAGTAAACAAATAAATAGTTAAATAGTAAATAAATAATTACATAATAACTATGGAGGAGTTTTAGGCATAAAAATATGGTGGGTGGGAACTCATTATATCACCACAAAGCAAGCATTCACACACATAACCTTGAATGTTGAAATGGGCACTCTAATTTTGGAAGTCCTGATGTTTTTGAAAATTAATTCTTTCATTTTTATTAAAAGCTATATATCATTCAGAAATGATAAACACTTGCTTTCTAATATCAGTGTTAATTTATTTTCTTAATGATACTTAACAGTCCAATTTTTCATCCAGCTCAATGAGCTCTACAAACTTTAATAGTTTTAAAAAAGAAATTATACTATTTAAAGAAATACTAAATATCCAGAGGGAAAGACACAATTCCGGAAAAACTTCTGTAATTTTAATTATTGTATTTTATGAGTATAATATTGTCATACACATTTATAGTAGATAAACTGGTTTTAGGGGAAAATCTTGCAATCTGTAGTTTAAGACCTAATTGAATGTGCCGGCTCTTCTGCAAGAAAGAAACAATGAAGTCCTGAGTTAATCCTAAAGGTGTTCTATGTTTAAATTATCACTTTATTACAAATCACAGCATTGCAGGATTCTAAGTGTTAAATAGCTTTGCAATCAAAAGATATGTAAGGGGATATCTGATTTCAAAACTTTTGTGTAGGAATATCTGATTATTAAGTATGATGTTTTACAGAAGGCTTTCTGTCTGATTAGCAAAGTCCTGATACAAAAGTAACCTCTTTAATAATTGAACTGGCTTTGTTCTTTTCTAGAGCCATCTAATAAGGGACTAACTACCAGTCTAGGAAGTTTCAGAAAGCAAGGTAATTGGCAGGTGGGTCTAATCAATGCTGTTAGAAAATGATCGTGCTTAAGAGGTGACCTTAAATTTTCACTAAGGCAAAATAGTTTATTTAAATGTGCATATACCTATATTGGGTCAGTAAAGCAAGGAAAAAACCCAAAGTATCTACAATATTCTATAGGCTAAAAACAAAAAGCATATTTATAAAACTGCCTTAGAGATAGAGAATCTGATCCCTTCAGTAGCCCATGTATTGTGTAAC
Source organism: Spilogale gracilis (assembly GCA_004023965.1). Lineage (NCBI taxonomy): Eukaryota > Metazoa > Chordata > Mammalia > Carnivora > Mephitidae > Spilogale > Spilogale gracilis. Next base: position 61,262 of record PITA01010867.1, on the reverse strand, counting down.
TGGCTTTGCTATGTTCTTTTTCTTCATAAGAAGAAAATACTTGGAAAATAAAGAAAAAGAAGAAGAAAACATTTGACTCTTGTGCTAATTACTCATGAAACTGTTTTTAAAGGGCTTTATGTATTTATTTGAGAGAGGATGCTTGTACAGGAGTGGAGGGAGGGGCAGAGGGAGAGAGAAGTAGACTCCCTGCTGAGGCTCAATCAGAGGACTGATCATGACCTGAGCCAAAGGTGGATGCTTAACCAACTGAGCCACCCTGGTACCCCTACGGAAAATTTTTAGACTTATTTTTAACTTTGCTCATAATGCATGTGCCCAGTTTTGAGGTTGAATATTTCTAAAATAGGTATAATTTTTCTAGTACTTAAAAGAATAACTTGTATATTGTTTTACAATTGCTTTTTCATATAATGATTTACTGATATCCATGTTATTGAATTTATATACTAATATATACTTTAAATAAAGATCAACTGTTTTAATGTGTAACTTACTAAAAATGATTGAATAGAGAAAATACTATTAGGTCAATAAATCATGGTGATCTTTTTTTCAATGTGTCTGGCAAAGACAGTTTTAAGAGTCAGTTATATTAAACCATCTTGGAAGAGAACATTTCAGGTTTGCTCATAGCATTCCAATTCATAGGAAAAAAATAATGCTTCAAAACATTTTATAAAGCTTTGACATCATAGTTTATATAGCTAATATCAAAACTCAATGAAACTCCTAAGTAGAGACTTATACCTCACTAATGAAAGAAATGAAAAAAATTAAAAATAAAATATAATCTGGGTATATTAAAAAAAATACTCCCTTATAAAAAGATACATTTCAGTAATTTAAAAATGAACAATATTAGAAATATTTCTAACAAAATTAGAAAATCTAATCATATAATTCATCACATCTCTAAATTAAAAAATTTAAATAGCATTGAAATATATAATCAAAAAGATCTGAAATTCGAAAATACATTTCTAATTCAAATTCTAGAATATGATACCTGGAAGATGCTTCATTTTTTTATTATGAACAATATTTATCTCCGACCAACAGCTGAGAATATTCATGTTAAAGAAACCCTAATATATTACAAACATTTTTTAGCAATGGAAACTCTGAAAATCAACAAAGCAATAAAGAACGAAAGAAAGAACAAAGGAATGAATGAATGAATGAATGAACAAATGAAAGAGGAAGAGAAGGGAAGAAAAGAAATAAAATCAAGGGAAGGGTAGGGAAAAGGAAAGGGAAGGGAAGGGAAGGGAAAAGAAGGGAAGGGAAGGGAAAGGAAGAGAATGGAAAAGAAGGGAAGAGAAGGAAGAAAACTTCCAGAAATTCAACTATGTAAAACTTAAATAAGCATTGATTATTTAGCCTTGATTTTGGAGCATTAGGAGAAGGAACACAGGAGCATCACTACAATCACTTCCTACTAGTTCTCACCAACCCATTTCCACCCACAAGGTAGGTGGTCAAAAGGTAATTCCATTCCCCACCTATGAATTATTTAGAAATGTGAGCCCAACCCCAAAAATTCAAGACAGAGTAGTGATCTGGAAAGAAGAGAAGACTGTTACTCCCTTATCACTGTCATTTATATCACAGGCACGTGAAGTTAGTTCATTGAGAACATCTGAGTAAATTTCCCAGAATCTAAAAACAAAGCCCCAGAAAGAAACTTTTTTTTTTTTAATTCTTCTAGATATTCCCATCTGTGCTGGGTGCCCTGAAGCCTTGCATTCTTGTAAACTGTCTGAAGATGAAGCCTACTCACAAAAACTCAGAGCCATAGCATTAGGACAGCCCTGAAGTTAAGCTCCTCCTGGTCGTTCAGTTTTTTCAGCCATGGACCCAGTTTTCATTGCTTTTTCTGTTCCTCATAACCTATAGCAGGAGTTGGCAGACTTCAGAAAAGAGCCTGCTGATAAGCATTTTGGACTCTGCGGACCATATGATTTCTGTTACTCAACTGCTGTTTTATCAGAAAAGCAGCCTCAAGCAATACATAAGCAAAAAGGCATGGCTACGCTCCAATACATCTTTAGTTACAAAAATAGGTCATAAAGTTATTCTCCAATGTTCTCTTCCATAACTTTTGTACTTTTAAAATTTACATTAAGGCCTTTGATCCATTTTCAGTTAATTGAGGCAAAATTATGGGTCTGTCCTAGCCATATTTGTTTATTGAATAAACTATGCTTTTCCTGATGAATTGCCTCCTCACTATTGTGAAAAATCCATTGACTAATTCTGGACTTTATTCTTTCCCGTTCATCTATTTCCCTATCAGTATCACACTGTCAATTAATCTAGCTTTTTAAAAAAATATTTTTATTTAAGTTCCAGGTGGTTAACATACAGTGTAATATTAGTTACTGGCACACAATATAGTGATTCAAAATTTCCATACAACACCCAGTGTTATAAGAAAAAAAAAGAAAAAACACACCAAAAAAAAAGTGTTTCTTGTAACACCTAGTGTTACAAGAAAAAAACACCAGACCAATATTTCTTATGAACATAGATGTGAACATTCTCATCGAAATTTTAGAAAATTGCACCAAGTGTCCTCCTTAATCCCCATCACCTATTCCCAGATCCCCCAACCATCTCCCCTCTGGTAACCATCAGTTTGTTCTTAAGAACTTGTTTTATGGGGCACCTGGGTGGCTCAGTGGGTTAAGCCTCTGCCTTCGACTCAGGTAATGATCTCAGGGTCTTGGGATCGAGCCCCATATCAGGCTCTCTGCTCAGTGGGGAGCCTGCTTCCCCCTCTTTCTCTGCCTGCCTCTCTGCCTATTTTTCGATCTCTCTGTCTCTGTTGAATGAATAAATAAATAAATAAATAAATAAATAAATAAATAAATAAATAAATAAAAAGAACTTGTTTTTTGGTTTGCTTCCCTCTCCCTTTTTTCCCTCTCTCCCTTTTTTCCCTCTGCTCATTTGTTTTGTTGCTTAAATTCCACATATTTATGGGATATGTCTTTCTCTGACTGATTTATTTTGCTTAGCATAACAGCTTTAAAATATATCTTGAAATGAGGCAGTGTAAGTCTCCCAACTTTGTTTAGTAGTGCTTATTCATATCCATCAATTTTTAGATCAGCTAGTCAATGTCTGAAACAGACTATGAGGACTTTGATTGTGTTGAATTCAGAGATCATTTGGGGGAGACTTGACATATTATCCCTACTGAATTTCCTGATTCAGGAACATGGTATATCTGACCTTTTACTTGGATCTTCTTTAATTTTATCAGAGATCTTTTGTACTTTTCAATGTACAAGACTGATGCACCCTTATATACATAATATTTTGATGCTATTATAAATAGTATATTTTAATTTAAATTTCATATATATATATATGTGTGTGTGTGTGTGTGTGTGTGTGTGTGTGTGTATGAGTGGACAGGGTTGTTGGGTACTGCCAGAAATATTTATTGTTGTGGGAAACAAAGGCAAAAGAAAAAACTAAATTTCCTTACTGCCTACAGCCCATTGACAAGTCCTTGAAACAGGCAGAGTGAACTTTCTCTGGGAGCTCAGCTGTCTCAATGTTAATACTTTGTTAAGGGAAAAGGCAATCTTAGCTTAACATTATCCCAACCCTGCCAGGATCCTGTAAGTGTATGTTAACATATAAAAATTCCTTTAGAAACTTCCTCTATCTCTACGCCCCAAGATACACATTGGCAATCATCCTCCAAGCATATGGACCACTCACATATATCTGAAGGGTCTCATGACTAAAGTTTTATTAGACAGTAATAGATGACCTTTTCCTAACAAGAGCTAGCACCCTCAAGGTTTTAGAAACCTTGCTTCCAAAATTCCTCAGAGACTTACACTATCCCTAACCCTCTCCCCACTTGAGAGTATATAACTGGTTACCAGTCACAACACCAGAGCTGCTCTTTCTGCCCATGGGTCCTGTCCCTGTGCTTTAGTAAAACCACATTTTTGCACCGAAGACATCTCAAGAATTCTTTCTTGGCAATTGGCTCTGAACACCAACCATTCCCTACATCATTTACAATTTATCTTGACTAAAACTGGACAAGATAGTAAAAAGGATTTTTTTTTTTTTTAGGTACTCTACACCCAAAAGTCAGCCAAAGTAGAAACTGATATTCAGAGCCTGATAGGAACTATTTGCAGCACTTCTTTCCTAACCTAAAATGAAACCATGAAACAGAAGGAAAGAAAACAGCCTGACACCATTGGGGAAGGATTTACTAACACATTCTGAAGAAATATAGCCTAAGTCCAGAACATAGGAATCTTTCTATTTTCACCTTAAAGATCCTTACCCTGATATAAAGAATCAAACTGAGAGTAATATAGTTGGATGACTGGGTCTTGGTATCATTCAGGCTACCATTCAATGCTTTGAAAAATTAAAACCAACTCTATTTGTCTTACAAATCCTGTCTTCATAAGAACAAAATTGCAGCTCTAGAAACAACTCAAGGCCCCCCTTTTTTTTACCCATTCCAAAACTTCCCTTGGTTATCTCTAAAGACTTGTAAATATTGTAAAAGATCCAGACTTAGGAAATGAAACTCTTCTTGGAGAAACTTACACCCTTTCTCTGCGTTTGAGATGTGATATTTGCCTTGTCTCCTCTAGAAACTTGTAGCCATCCCTTGAAATATAAACTTTAGGGGATAATTCTTGTCAAAAACAAAAGAAGGAGAAAGAGGAAAAGAAGAAGGAGAAGAAGAAATTTGGAATTAAGTGAATGAAATATCTTAAAGGTCTTTTCCACAAATATTAGTAAAATTAAATTTAAACTAAATTAAAATTAAGAATACAATTAAAAAATCAGCAATCTGAGCATGTAAAATTAATTTATTCTGTCTGTCGAAAACACAAATTTGGATCGAACTCTTATTTTATAAACTAATGAGTTTTGCATTATTGTACCTGTCTCATAGCTAAACGTTTAACATCTTTTTGTATTTATGTTATAGATGTATGAATTTTTTAACCTCCTGGTGGCATTACTACAATTAATTTATAAAGAGCTCTATTTAATTGTATAAAAAAATGTAGGAAATGTAGGGTTCAGAGCCAATGATCAAGAAAAAATTCTTGAGATGTCTTTGGTGCAAAAATGTGGTTTTACTAAAGCACAGGGACAGGACCCATGGGCAGAAAGAGCAGCTCTGGTGTTGTGACTGGTAACCAGTTATATACTCTCAAGTGGGGAGAGGGTTAGGGATAGTGTAAGTCTCTGAGGAATTTTGGAAGCAAGGTTTCTAAAACCTTGAGGGCGCTAGCTCTTGTTAGGAAAAGGTCATCTATTACTGTCTAATAAAACTTTAGTCATGAGACCCTTCAGATATATGTGAGTGGTCCATATGCTTGGAGGATGATTGCCAATGTGTATCTTGGGGCGTAGAGATAGAGGAAGTTTCTAAAGGAATTTTTATATGATAACATAGACTTACAGGATCCTGCGAGGTCCAGCTAAGATTGCCTCTTGCCCTTAGCAAAGTATTAACATCAAGGCTGCTGATTTCCTAGAGGACGATCACCCTGCCGGTTTCAAGGACTTTTCAGTGGGCTGTAGGCAATAAGGAAATTAATTTTTTCTTTTGCTTTTGTTTCCCACATCATTAAAGACAAACAAACATTTAAAAAACGAAGTATACTATTAGAATTAAAGAAACTAACCCAAATGTTTTTCAAGTTCATGTGATTTAAGATGATTTTCAGTAGATAAAAGTGTAGGAGAGGAAAATCAATTTCCCTTCCACACTTTGGATTCTTTACTGAACAATACTCTGTAATAAAGAACAGATGAGGGGGAAAACACACAAACAGAAGTTAATTACTTATATACCTCCTGTCTACATGGTAGACATCCAGAAAACCTGAGTAACTCCCTCAAAAGGCTCTAAATGTTAAATAACATCTATAGCTAAAGATAAAAGAAATGTTAGGGGGAAGGGAGAAGTTATGAAAGGTTATCAGGAAAAGCACAATAAACAAGGATAAGGCTGTTATGCAGATTTAAATCTGTTCCTTCTCCACTAATAAGAGTTTCTAGAATTTTAGTTATTCTTCTCAGTACAGAGAAGGGAAACAATGTTGCAAATGAAAATTTTCCTTACAAATGCAAGTGTCACTTACAAAACTTCTATTTGCTTTTCAAAACTTTTCATAGATCTGTTAAAAATAATCAGCCTAAAATAATCTTTATGCTAAAGAGGCATACCTTGGGGTGATATATACTGCTTTCCTTCAAAAAATAGTTGAAGTTAGGGGCACCTGGGTGGCTCAGTTGTTAAGCATCTGCCTTTGGCTCAGGTCATGATCCTGGAGTGCTGGGATTGAGCCCCTCATCTGGCTCCCTGCTCCTGGGAAGCCTGCTTCTCTCTCTCTTACTCCCCCTGCTTGTGTTCCCTCTCTAGCTGTGTTTCTCTCTGTAATATAAATGAATAAAATATTAAAAACAACAACAACAACAAAAAAAAAACAACAACAACAGGGCACCTGGGTGGGGCTCAGAGGGTTAAGCCTCTACTGTCTGCTCAGGTCATGATCCCAGGACCCTGGGATCAAGTCCCACATTGGATTCTCTGCTCAGTGGGGAGCCTGCTTTCCCCTCTTTCTCTGCCTGCCTCTCTGCATGTTTGTGATCTCTCTGTGTGTCAAATAAATAAATAAAATCTTTAAAAAAAAAACAAGTTGAAGTTAAATTTATGATTATTTCTATTATACAGAATTTTGTATGTTGATCTTGTGTCCTGTGACTAAACTCACTTTTGTAGCTTTAGTAACATTTTTATGGATCTCACAAAATTTTCTATATAGAAAATCATGTCATCTGTAAATAAAGACTGTTTTAGTTATCATTTTACAATCAGGAGCTCTTTCATATGCATTTTTTCCTAACCTTCCTAAACTGTCTAGGACTTCCAGGGCAATATTGAGTAGTTTTCCCAAAACATCTCTTCCTTTCTCACTTTTCAAAGAACTCCTGAAGATCACTAGATTTGGAATTTAGAATTAAAGTTTCTATTACAGGAACTGGCCAGTATTAATTGGAAATTTTCCAAATAAAGAAATTAATATTCAGCTGGTCTGAAATTTGATATATAAATAAATGGAAACTTTGGGTCACAGAAATATATATTTGTGTGCCTATGTGTGCATGTGTGTGTGCAAAGAGAAGAGTATCACATGTATATTGTAAAAATATATCTACAAGGGGTATTATATATACCACTATGTGCTGTTGTGTTTGTGTTAATACATCTACCAATCTACCTAGGAGTACATAGAAAAATGTCTGAAAAGATGCACTCTAAATGCTAACAGTGTTTACCTATAGAGGCAGGGTATAGGAAAGGAATTCAGAGTTTACTCTATATAGTTTACTATGTATGATCTTTTGACATTTTTATAATGAGCCTGAAACACACATGCAATTTAACATGGATGTTTAAAAAATAAAGGCAACAAAATAGTCAAAATATACGCAAAGATTATAGAAGTGGCTCTCTCAAGAAAGTAGTATTATAGTATTATAGTGTTTTTCATGTTCCAATGTGCTTTTCTGCATTTTTTCTTTTTATACAATGAACATATATTGTGAAAAAAAAAACTTTTTTTTTAATTCTTAAAAATGTGCCCATGAGAAAGGATTGGTATATCAAAAATACTAGGGAAGCTAAGCAATTTCATTGAAATAATCACCATAAGCTGATGGAAAATGAGAAACTAAATCCTAGGTGATTCATATAAATGGCCAGAATCTATTTTCAAACTCAAAAATACTTTCTCTGAAATTCAAAATGGCAAAAATATCATTTTAGATTCTTATCATGATTTAATTTTCATAAAACACACTGACCATCATCAGTCAGTATTTGTTCCCAGCACCGACTCTTTTATGAGTTTTTAGAGCCATGATGCCAAAAATACCCAAACAAAATTGACATTCACTGTGCATATATTTTGAGCTGGGTCGCTCATTTCTTCCTAATTCATAATTTAATTTAATTCTTATAATGCATATGATATTCATTATCATTTACCCCCTTCTAAAATGACAAGCCAAGTACAAAAACAAAAGTTTAAATTTTCATTAGAAGAGTATCTTTAAAATTTTTATATTCAAATGAACACACATACATGCATACATACATGCATAGTTTTGTTAATTAGGGTTGATCAAGACTGTCTTTATGCAATATTAATAAAAACTGATATGATATCTCTATTTTTGCACATTTCATCAATGCCTTAAAACCCTTAGTTGTCTTGTTACTTCAGGGCTATGTCTTCAAACTACATGTTTCATGAAATTAATAAATAATAGCATTGGTTTTTAAGGTTTCCAGTTATATGATGAAGGATAGTGAAGGAATCATTTCTGAATCATTCTCTATCCTGATTTTGGCATCCAAGTCTACCCTCCCCACTTCTGTATTAGGCACCTTTGCCATTGTTCATGTGCATACAGTCAGATAATTTTGGAAGTGAAGAACAGCATGAAAAACAAGATAAAAGTATAAATCTCTTTTGTTTAAACACCCAGGGACATCCGGACTGGTGCTGGTATAATAGCTCTCCTGTAGAAAGTCTTCTGGGATTCTGGCTCCTTCCAGCTCACCATACCACCATCCCCAAGATTTCCTGATGGGTTAATTTAGTGGCTTCTACAGTGCAAACACCCAAAGGAGAGGGAAGAAAGACAGAGAAATGGGACAAACAGTTCCCTAGATACCCATATCCCATTTCGTCTCATGCCTACCGACCAATAATTCAATCACATGGCCACATCTAGATGCAAGAAAGATTGAGAAATGCAGTCTTTATTTTCATTGTTTACTTACAGAACTAAAAATTCAATTAAAATGAAACAAGAAGAGAATTAGTATTAGGGGAAATTTTCACTTTGCCTGGTTCATTGACCATTTTTGCTTCCAAGACTTAAAACATCTGTCACCCTACTAATGTACTGATTCAGCCCATTTGTCTACAGTGGGGTAGGAAGCATTTCTTTATTTTAGCTCAATATGGTCTGACTTGAATGACTGCCGGTGTACCAGGACGTTCTCGGGATTTTTCAATCATTATTACTCAGCTTCTTGCATCCCATCCCAAACCCCTTAAATCAGAATTTCTCAGGTCGGGGCCTCATTTTGCATTTTAAAATGGTAAGCAAAGTGATTCCTAAGGGCCTGCCTGACAGTTGTGCACATAATAAACACAAGTCTAGACTCCAGGTAGTTACACTTGGCTTGATGAAAAAATTTACCATAAATACATCATAATGCTGAAGAAAATAAAATGTCATATTACCATCTCTGTATTTGAAAATCAAAACTACTTTGGGCCAAAACATTCTTCCAACATCCCTTGTTTTGTTCCGTCTACTTCTATGGGCTTCTCATTCTGCCACTTTCAACTAAGTCAAAACTTACACCCAAGAAATTTTCTTGTGCCCATGTGAATTACTTCTCTAAGAGCATTTATTTTCTAAGACTTCTCTGATTATCTAGTGATCCAAGGCTGGCCTTTATCCAAGTTTTCACAGCTGCTGGACAGGACTGGAGAAGCACTGACATGTTAGCTGTCCTAGGACTCCTAAAAGCTTTTCAGAAATGATACCTGTAATCACATTGAGATGGAGGATATTTTGAGGGCTCCTTCCTCTGGGTCAATATATCATGGATGTAGATGTTTTCCTTTGACAGCTCCCAACACAAGAAAATGTCATTAGGTGAAAGTCAACTGTTTATTATAAAGCAAGACTTACGCTTTCAGAATAGACTAAAGTTACCTCTTTGCAAAATTCAGGCAAAAGGGAATGGTTTCTGGAAAATGGAATGGATTTTTCACTAAACTATTCAGCATGAATAATTCAATCTGAAGATAAATAAATGTAAATGAAGAGATGATACTCTCTGGTATGTGACTACCTTGAGTCAAAATAAATGATTTAGTATATTTTTCATGTGGTCTTTTATATAGAACTGGTCCCACCTTGCTCTTTTCAGGTCCCAGTGAGAAACAACTCAGGTTTATGCAAAATCGGTATTAAATTTTACCAACTTACTGCTCTACTGAGTTATACCAACTCCTTGTCTCAGGATGCAGTAGGAATAAAGAAAAAGATTGAAAATGCATGTTTTAAATAGGTCAGGGAAGACATATTCTTCATTTTATGCATACTCCATGCTGGGGTTACTCAAAACACCCTATGGTCCTCTTGTTATTTTATGATTTTCAGAAAAAAACACCAGGGAATCATCCTCAGACTCTTTCTGTTTATTTTACTTTTTAAAAGGGTTTTATCCAGTGAATTGCTTCAGGGCCCAAATACTTAGCTAAGCAACAAACTATTAAAAATAAATAATGATTTTTAATAACAGTAATAAGGAAGAACTCCCTTTGATTTAAACTGCCAATTAAACTCATCGTTGGTATTGCAGCTCCCACTTAATACATTTTTCCTTCTGTATCTAATTTTCCCATGTCCTACCGTCAGATTTTCCTTCTTCTATATCATGCCTTTCTCTGATTCTGAAAGAAAAAAAAAATCTATTAAAAACAAAGAAGGTTTAATAATACAGCTAGAGGTTGTAAGTAAGGAAATAATGCTTGAATATTTACAAAATTGATGGTGTAAATACAGAAGGACTCTGAGATTCTTTGGAGAAAGTATAAGGTCTGAGATGACCATAAATTTGGGAAAGACAGTATGCTATAGTCTATTATTGGGGACCATCAATGGGCACTGGACATTGGCTAATAAAGAGAGGTGATGTGTTTACCAGTAGTTTAAATCCAGATTTCCACTTTGTGCTGTTTGGTCCTCAGAACTTCTTCAGCAGTTACTGTCCACGTAAACTCAGGCAAACTCTTTAACCTCTCAAAGTCTAAATATTTTTACCTCCAAACTGACAATAATATCTATTTCATAAGATTTCTGTGCACATTTTATCAGAGTGATCTGACTCTTGTTTCCCTAATGTGCTGGCTGCCCACAGCAAGCCTCTACTAATGTTAGTTATTATTTATTATATTAAAGGAACTGATTTATCTCACAGTTAAAAAATAGTCTTTCTTTAACGTAATATTTTCCAAATTAACTAATAACAATCCTCCCTTTTTAATAATACATCTAGTAGCAACCCTGAAATGTAATAGATTACCTGAATGCCTGGACATTTTGAAGTTATTTAATATAATCTGCCCAAATAGTTTTCTCAAACGCAATAATTTGAATTTCTTTACTCTTAAAACTTTCAAAAGATTTGTATGTATTTCTCCTCTAAAACCATGTATTAGAAGAATGTTGTCAGAAAAAAAAATCCCATTTATATCTTTTAATCTATATTTGGCATTTGAGCAACCACACTATCTAGACAACGGCATATGCAAACTTGATTGAATCCCACATATTTTTTTCCTCTTTCCTTTTTTAAACCAAATGTCACATAGTTGAGTTATGAGCTTTTACTAATGCAGGCTGCATCTTCAGAAGTACACATTTTTTAATGTAAGAAACAAATTTAGTCCTTAATTAATCCTAGTATGCTTCTTAAAAGTTAACTTACAACATCTAAAGGTTATTTCCTATTACCACAAAACTGATACTTGAAAATTCACGACAGCAGCAGAATTAGAAATATCTTTAAACAGCAGAAACCAAGGGGATGAGTATATTGCGTTTGTTCTAATATCAACGAGATACACATTATTCTGTTGAACATAGTTACAGAGCAAAAATCATATGTTTTCTCAGAAATGTTGAAAAAGGAAGAAAATATCTCTGTGGACACACAGTTAAAATGATAGACTATTATTTGCAATATTTTATTCCATTCAAAAAAATTAGTATTAAAATTTGTGCACACTTTTCAGTCTTCATTATGCAAAGGTGTATGTATGGAGATACACATACGTATGAATATATACTTAGAGCAGTTGCCTGCCTGAGAAATTACTTATTTTAAAAAATGAGAAGGTTTTGAGTACTTATCCATTCAATAAACATAATTAGTAATGTGATTTCAAAATCAAGTTCTATTTCATAAATTTAAAATCTACCTCAAACTTGGTAATTAATGCCAATAATGTTTAATGCTTGATTTAATGTTTATTTTTAATGTCGCATTTTTTACAATAAGACTGTAAATTCTATAAATCAATAAATGCATCTGTGAGGTCATAATTAATATGTCTGACATATTTATGAGAAATGTTATAGAGAAATGATGGCAGGAAACTAAAATCACATTTTAAAGTTCAAGAACATTAAACAGTTCCTGTAACCCCTTAAAGGATACAAATACTGAAAACTGGTCAAGTTAGGGGCATGTGGGTGGCTCAGTTGGTTAAGCAACTGCCTTTGGCTCAGGTCATGATCCCAGAGATCCCGGATGGAGCCCCACATCGGGCTCCCTGCTCGGCAGGAAGCCTGCTTCTCCCTCTCTCACTCCCCCTGCTTGTGTTCCCTCTCTGGCTGTGTTTCTCTCTGTCAAACAAATAAAATCTTTAAAAAAAATGGTCAAATCAGATACAAAGGTTAGTTTGATAGAGTGATAGAGTTACAGGCACAAAGACTTTGAGTGTCTGTTCTAGAGTTTTCTTATTAGATACATTCATATAGTGGATATTTTACCACTGCAGTTTTATATGCCAGTTATTCATGTATACACTTCAATCACAAAAATATTTTAAAGATAATAAATTCTAACACAATTTTAATTAGATAATAAAAATTATAACTGAACTTAGTAAAACCAACTTGCCTTCTCTCAAAAGGGACGACCGCAGGCTGACAACTGCTGCCTCTGGTCTCATTCTGTTTCTTCCTTAAGAAAATGATTGCCTTGCATTCCACACTTTCTCCTTCTGCAAATCAAAATCTGTAAGAGAGGCAAGATCCCAGGAAACTGAAGAGAGAAAGAGAGAAGGAATCTGAATTTCTGAATGACCATGTGGATTATAGCTTCCTACTCAGCCTGGGCCACTTATTAGCTTTGAACAATTACATAAGGGAAGAGTAATTTACCTTATTTGAGATGTTATACATTGTGATTTTGTTTAATTTTTGCTTTTTTTGTTGCTGCAGCTTGGTCTCTATACTAAATGACACAAACCACACCTAAAATTGAAAATGCCAGGAAGTGTAACAAGCTTAGAATATGGGATCACTGGCATCATAAAAGACTTAAAACACAATAATTTCTTTGCAACCAGGTAACAAATCATAAATATCTAGACCATGTTATTAAAAATCAATTATATGTATAAAGTTAAGTTCTATCAATGTCAAGACTTCTTCATAAGTAGTTCTCACAGTGAATATATTTAAGCTTGGCAGGCATATTACTGAGAAACCTTAGCAAAAACGAAAATTTTATTCTCATGGAGACAACCATAATGGATTTCACTGCTGCAAAATTCAAGGCAGATTCATCTGTGAGCACCATTAAAAGCTACACAATACCAATGTAAGTGACTAGATAAAAATTTATTATTTCCTCCTTGAGCTACAGTCACAAAATACAAAAGGGAAAAAGGTCAAGCTTTCAAAATGAGCATAGTCATAGCAAACTTTTTAGTTAAAATTTTGAATAGTCTGTAGGTCCCTAAATTAGTTTTATATTATTATGACTGGCAAAATGCACACCATAAAAAGTGCAATCATCTATTCATTAGTCTTTTTTATTGGTTCTAACCTATATTTTGAGAAACTAGACATACTCATGCTGCCTATAAATTGAGATGCACTCTTTAAAAGGCATTTATTTGCAGAAAATTTGTTATAACAAAATTAGAAAGGCATGAAAACAATTCAGCATGTGCTCCCAGAAGTCTAACAGGTTCTCACTAATTCACTCAGTTAAACCATTAGTTTCAGTTTGTAAAATACATAGTGGTTAATCACTTTTTTTTGCCAATGTATCATCTTGATGTGCATAGATGCATTAACAGTGTCATAAAACATGCATAACCAACAAGTCCACCAAATGCTTCCTGATCTCATAATTTGCATAAAGGATAAACAGAATGTGTGAAGTGAATAGCTATAATAAATGTTAACTCTTTAGCTCTGAGGTTACCGACAGTACAGTAAATTAAAAAATGGTTTGTTTTGTATCCAAGTTTCAACACTTTCCACTTGGGCTATTAATTATATTATAAGCCTTTAGAGAATTAACACAAGGATATTAAGGAATACATTCTTGTAAAACTGAAAACCAGATAAGGTATGCTAGCATGTGTTTTTTGTTTATTAATGTGAACATCATATAGGACAATGGATGTATGTAAAATTAGATAATGTTTAAATATCCTTGATTTATTACAGCTCAAAGGGTCATACAAGGTGTCATCGTCACAGTGTTTCTGCTCAGTAAAACCCCTGGTTTCAGATTTGACAGAGGTTATTGTCTTGTCCCTGCTACCAAGTAATTACCACAACACAACCGTTTCATTCAACAGCTTGGCAGGCACCTAAAATGTGTATAGGGACAGACAAAAATCTACCAATTGAATAAATAAGAGGTTTTAGGTCTTTTGGAGTAGACTATTGCGGAACACTGTAGAGAATTTTCCTTAGGTAGTCTTCTTTGAAGATTCAGTATTTATAATAGATATTGAACAACTGCTAAAAAGATCTGAAAACTGCAGTGAGGGCCTTAATAAGAGCACCTGTATTCTCCTCTTAAGCCTGTTATATGTTGAGAAAAAACCTTTTATCTAGACTGGGAGCCAGAGCTGATTGCTTTTAGGGTCTGTGCACTCTGATAACCAAAAGAAATGTGGTTCAAATGAAATGTAGACCAGAAAGCAGAATCCAGTTTCTAGGCACGGGGATAAAAATCACTGAGATCTGAGTTTAGAAGGACTGAGAGGGAAAAGAGTTTAAAGGTACCCCCTGATGGGCTGAAACATAAAAGCAGAGTTTTATCAGCCATCTAGCAAGTCATTACTGGGGTAGAGATTTAATGGTACCTGGTCAGTTCAGACAAAACACACACACACACACACACACACACACACACACACACACACACACCAGCACAGGTTTCATGGGATAAGAGGATAGCACAACACAAAAAATTATCAGAACTTGAATTACCAAAATATAAAAATTAAGGAAAGAGGAAGAAGAATCAAATCCTATCAAAACTGCTTTTGTTGTCTGAAATGTCTTTGCTGGTGAAATCTTAAAACCAATACGTCAAGAAAATAGAACATTATGGATAGTTCGACACACTGAATCAAAGAACCCAGAGTCTAGCAAAGGCAATCCAGGTGAGCAGTATCTTCTGTGCCTCTGTCCTTGAAGTGTGGTCCCTAAGAGAGGACCAGCATCATTAGCATGAGAAAGAACGTGTTAGAAATGTAAATGGAAACCCAATTCCACACTTGCCAACGCAGCAACTGGGGTGAAGCCAGTCATCTGTATTGAAGGAGACTCATCATTGATTGTGAGTCTCACGGAGTTGAAGGGCCACTGCTCTGTGGACTGTCTTACTCTTTTTGGGTTTGTAATGGATTAAAATCCACAAATGATTTCCTTTCAGTGTGCTGTCCAAAGCACAATGGTTTTCCATTGCCATTAAAATGCAATGCTCATCTGATAAATTCCAAGTTTTTCAGATTGAAATGAAATTGATATGATATGATTTCTGGTAATTCCCTAGAAACACTGGAAGTCTTTAATGAACCTAAGGATTATTGACGCTTTGGCTTCACGGAGATGCCTTGGAGAAGAAATGGCCAATTAAGGATTGAACCAAATGCTGCAGACCACCACTCACCAAAGTTGATCTCACACTGTCCCTGCTGAAGAACCAACAAGCCAGTCATGGAGATTAAAGCTGAGTCTCAGTATGATGGGCCATGCCCCAAGGAGAACAGCCAGCCACTTGGTGGCCAGTTGGCAGCTGCAGAGCTAGTAGCGAGGCCAAACTCCATAATGAGATGACGCCATTCTTCGGGATAAGTATAATGCACTCAGTCAGAGACCTCTGTATGGCCTTGTCTCCCCACTAGGAAGAATTTATGAATCCACAAACCAGTGGGTGTAAGTAGAAGTGGCCACACTTAACATCTGCATCAGTGACGCTTGGGGTAATTTGTGCTTCCTACTCATGTAACTCTTGGATTCTATTACTGAATGGGGCTGAAGGACAGAGCAGAAGTCTCATTGATTAAAAGCTATGGCTGCCACTTGGGTACTTTAGGCTCCTTATGTCCAGGGACCAGCAGGCAAGAAAGGTGTTGCTGTCTCACCAGGACTAACTGACCTTGTCCATCAGGACTAGGATGTACAAAACTGAGGCAGGACAAAAACAGAACCAGGGACTTGCTGGGTGCTATTTTGAATAGTCTTATTTAATTGTGACTGTAAATGGGCAGGGACAACAGCCACAATCTCAGAAGGAGGTGGTGAACAGGGCTGACATTTCTTAGGAATAAAATAGTAGGTGAGACCATGAGATTAATAACAGAAAACATAAGAAAATGCCAAAAGATATAAGAGGCTTAAGGAAACTATGGAGAAGGAATGAATAATAAAACTGAAAGAAATCAAGAATAATATTTTATATATAATGAAAACATAAATTGGCTAATTCCTAGAGGAATCATAACTGATTCAAGAAGAAAGAAAAAATATGAATGCATCTAAAACCATTAAAGAAATGGAAATATTGGTGAAAGAATCCAAAACCTTTGAGAGTTAGATAATTCAACAGATATGTCCTATGAAACATTCACAGAAATGTTAGTATTTAATTTATGTGCACACTATTCTCAGATAAAGAAAAAGAAAGTATCTTCATTTCTTTAATTCATTTATTGAGGCATTCAAACCAAAGATGGTATGAGAAAATTTCAGCCAGTTTCACTTATGAACAAAGATGCTACTCATTAATAAAAAAAGAGAAAATTAAACTCAACAATGTATTTTTAATTGGGTTTTTTAATGTTTGTGTAATCCCAAAAGTACAAGGATACTTTTACATTAGTAAAATAGTTAACATAGTATGTAATATTAATTAAAAGAAAAAAATGAATCAAATACACACATATATTTTAAAATCCTAGAAAATAGGAATATGAGGAAATTTTTTAATTTGATGAAGGGCATGTATCAAAAATACATCAAAAACTTCATGAACCTTAAGAATAAACAAAACAAGGATAACCATCATCATCATCTTCTTCATAATCTTAGGGAAGTTAGTTTGAGGCAACACAATTACACAAGACAAATGGATGAAAAAATATGAAGGTCTGGAACAAAGGAATATAATCATAAATATTCACAACTGTTAGGTTTGTCTACATATAAAATTCAGAAGACCACCTAAACTATTAAAAGTTAAAAAAATTGTAAATGTCAATAAGATTATAAACAAAAGCTATAGCTTCTTGAATTTAATCTAACAACAACAACAAAAACTTGAAGGGAAAAAGTATAAAAGTCACTGAATTAGCCCATTTGGCTGCTATAATAAAACACCACAGACTAGGTGGCTTATAAAAAAACAGAAATTTATTTCTCACAGTTCTGGAGACTGGAAGTCTCAGATCAGGATGCCAGCCTGGTTGGGTGGGAGTCCTCTTCCAGGTTGCAGACTTACCTTTGTATTCTTCCTTGCAGATGGGGCTGGGGAGCTGTGTGGGATCTCTTTATAAGAGCACTAATCCTGGGCACCTGGGTGGCTCAGAGGGTTAAACCTCTGCCTTCCGCTCAGATCATGATCTCAGGGTCCTGGAGCTCAGATCATGATCTCAGAATCCTGGGATGGAGCCCCAAGGTGGGATCTTTGCTCATTAGGAAGCCTGTTACCCCCTCTTTCTCTGCCTGCCTCTCTGCCTATTTGTGATATCTCTTTCTCTCTCTGTCAAATAAGTAAATACAATCTTTAAAAAAAAAAGATAAAAAGAGCACTAATCCCATTCAGTAGGGCTCCATGCTCATCTCCTAAATACTCCCCAAAGACTCTACCTCCTAATATCATCACCTTTGATGGGTTAGGATTTTAACCTATTTTGGGAGGACACAAACATTAAAATCGTAGCAGCTATCAAAGTAAAACAAAACAAACAAAACCTACATGAATGTGAAACTTTTTTTTAATGAAAGGAAGTTAGGATTATGAAGATGATAGTTCTTGGTAATATGAACTATAAATGCCATATAATATTTAACATTCCTAAACAATTTTCCACAAAATTTAGCCAACTGATCCTAAAATACACAAGCCCTGGAAAACTTAAGAAATATTACTAATGAAGGATTTTCCTTACCAGTTTGCATGATTTACTACAGTTAATAATGGTGTATTATTATGATATTAATTATAAAGTACTGAATTAAGTGTCATAAATACACAGAAATGTTGTATATGGAAATTTAACATCACTACCAAAAAAGATATCAATACTATTAAATAGTGACAATACAAATTTTATTAAAGACAAAATCATACCTGTATATCCTCATGTGTTACATTTCATTTCAAATCATTTAAAAACACATGTTGGGAAAGGAAATGAAAAAGAGAGAAAGCTGAAAACTTTCAGAAGGCAATATAAATGCGTGTTCTATGATATTAGGGTTAGGGAAAATGACTGTTAAATTTGACCACATCAAACTGTGAATTTTTTATCTATTTTATCATGAACTCATTTAAAAGTTAAGCTATAATTTAAAAAAGATTTCAATGCACATAACTGATAAATGATGTTAGCCCAATATATAATAAATTACACAAATCAATAAGAAAAATATTAATGAAGGATGCCTGGGTGGCTCAGTCAGTTAAGTGTCTGCTTTTGGTGCAGTTCATGATCCCAGGGTCCTGGGATTGGGTCCACATCTGGGTCCTTGCTCAGTCGGGAGCCTACTTCTCCCTCTCTCTCTGTTACTCCCCCTGCTCATGCTCTCTCTCTGATAAATAAAATCTTAAAAAAAAAAAAAGAAAAGAAAAAATAAATGACCCAAAAAAGTAATTGGATAAAGTATATGGATATCCAATCCAAACCACAGTAAACAAATATAGCTGATCAACATAGAAAATATGCTCACCTACAATAGTAATCAGCAAAATGCAAATTGAAAGAACTGGTAGTAGAATGACACTAGATGCCTTGACCCTGGCCCCAAGCAACTCAGGGCTTTACAACAAGGCAAAGAAGACTTTGGAGATATGATGAAAGGTATGAGCCTCAAAATAGGGAGACTGGTTTGGATTATTTAGGTGGGCCAAACTTGATCAAATGAGCCCTTAGGGAAATTTCTCCTGCTGAAATGAGAGAGGTAAAACCTAATGAGAACTCTGAAAAATTCAGCATTATAGGAATTGGACCCATCATTGCTGGAGGTAAAACATACAGAAAGAATAAGTGAAAACAACCTCTAAAAGCAAAGACTGGTCCCTGACTGACAGCCAGTCTGGAAAAGGGACTTGAATAAAGCTTTCAATGTGACAGAGCTTGGAAGTGGTTTCATCCCCAGAGATTCTAGAAAGAGACCTGCAAAAACCTCCATTTTCCCCTTGTGAGATTCTAAAGACCAGACCCAGCTGAGACATGCTATTCTGAGACTTCTGATCTACAGAACTGAGAGATAATAAAGGGTTATTTTAAGCCACTAGTTTTGTGGTGACTTGTTATGGCAGCAATTGAAAACTAGTATAGGACCGGGGAAATATTTCCCACTTATCAGCTTGGTAAGGAGTAAACCAAGTATGGTGAAGATGTGAGGAATAGGAACATACACATGACTAGAGTGATCCCAGAGGGCAATTAGACCCTAGATGGCTAGATTAATATGTAGATTTCCTTGGGCCCACAATTCTACTTCTAGCTGTCTTTCCCAGAGATGAGTGCTCATAGAGACATGTATTAGCCTGATTTTTTATTCTGAAAAAAACTGTAAAGGTAAAAATGGAAAAAAACCTAGTGATCACTCAGTAAGAGGCTGGGAAAAGTAAATGGCTTATATATTTAATGGAAATGATCAGCAACAGCTGTGATGGCTTCATATCTCATTGAATAATAGTTATAAAAAGAAAATAAAAATACCAGTGCTTGCTCTATAAAGGCAATGTTTTAAGCATTTGATATATATTAACTCTTTTAATCTTTATACTTCTTTGAAGTAGGGACAACAGTTACCCTAATTTTAAGATAAGAAAACCAAGACCAGGGGCACCTGAGTGGTTCCGTCAGCTAAGCTACCAACTTGTGATTTCAAATAGTGTCATGATCTTGGGACTGTGAGATAGTGTGGAGTCTGCTTAAGATTCTCTGTCTCCTTCTCCCTTGGTCCCTCCCTGCTCATTCTCTCTCTCTTTCTAAACAAACAAACAAACAAAAGTGAACTTCAACTCTGCCTCAAGCAGTGTGGCTCCAGAATTCTTGTTTTTAACTGCCCCATGGTAATTGCTCCCATTCACGATTATTAAGCCCCTACTGTATTTCAGGCCCTGCGTGAATACCTAACTGTCACAGTTAGGGGATAGGTAAGGACTCTGCCATGTTGAAATATGCAGTCTCAAGGGAGGTCAATATGCTGTTATGATACAAGGTGATAATGTGCAGTAGGGATATCCAGGATACACTGGCAACACAGGGTAGGAGACAGCAATTTAAGCACAAGTGAAGGAATAAAGAAGGCCTAAGACAAAATAACTTTGCAAATGGTTCCAGTAAGAAGGCAGGTTCACAGCAGATGAAAACACAAAATGCAAGGAGGGTGTCCATTCTCAGAGAGAAAGAGAGACAGTCCCGTATTCTAGCCCTGAAGGCCTGAAGGGAGTTTCACAGGTTCTTTGTTCCTTCCGGCCTGTATTCCTTATAGAATGCTTTAGATAATTCTGTAGGCTTCAGATAAGTAAGTAAAATCCCATCAGCTCTGATCCTTGCCTGCAGATGTCACAATGAATGGCCTACTACGTCAGCAGATACTTAACATTCAAGAGAAATGTGCTTTGTGGAGAACCCAGACATCACCCAGGCTCTTTTTCATTGTGATTAGAAATGTTGTGAACCAAACCTTATGGCTTTTTCCACCGTTGGAGTTGAAATGACATGTGCAGGTGTGAGGCAGGTGGGTCATTGGTTTCTGGTTCACAAGAAAGAACGCTTATGCAGAGAAACATGAAACATGCAGGATCAGTACACTGAGCTCATTCTAAAATATATTCCTCAGCAAAAGTAGTAAGGAATATAGGTATTCAACAGTGCCACTTGCGAAATATTAAAGCCCCAAATACTAAACCTATACATGCCAAGAGACTATTGAACACAATTTTGGGCTTTCAGAAGAAAATTGTCATGTTCTAAATATAATGTTGAATAAAATATCTCAAAGTGTGTCACAAAAAAGCAAGAAAAACTGAGAAACAAAACTTCACTTTTTCTAACTTTGGGAAGTGTTTACGTTTAACAACATTTGAAAAATGATTATGCAAAATTACATCACTGTAAAATATAAGAATATATATTACAACACAAAAATATATTTCCTTTTGGGGGTCTTTTTGGGGGGGTTATATGTTTTTAAATAATGGATATTGGAAAACGGTGATCTAGAACTTTAGGTCTGTGATTTTCTTCCACTGCTTAGTAACATGTGCAAATATAGATCTGCAGAAACAAAATTAGTGACTTTTCTCTACGTCTGCCTCTAATGTGTATAAAGGATCTTTGATTATTTCAGGGTTACTCATAAATTTGGAGGGCATGCTAGACGTAGACATTGTCTAAAGTGTTGTTTTATTTCATTTTATTTTGTTTTCCCTGATCTCAGGTCTCCTCAGCCAGTCTACACTAATATCAGTCTTCCAGCTCTGATTCATGGAATAAAAGCAGGAGAGATGAGAGCCGGGGCCGTGGAAAGCTCTTTCCATGCACATGGCAAAGCCAAAGGGCCATATTCCAGATGATGCTCATCCCTAATTGGATCACCCACTTGCCCTGGACTATTCCCTTGAGCCCCTGGGGTTACAACAGCCTAGCCGGTACTCATTAAATCAATTCTAAAATAATTCCCTTTCTTCGCTTTTTCCTCTATGAGCTTTGCTAATAGTTACTATAAGTCAGGGCATACATTATCAGAAATATTTGGAACCTAAAATTATAGAACCTGGGTGTCTCAGTCCATTGAGTGTCGGACTCTTGGTTGGGGTCATGGTCTCAGGACCCTGGGACCAAGCCCTGCATGGGGCTCAGCACTCAGTGGGGAGTCGGCTTTTCTCCCTCTGACCCTTCCCATGCTCCTTTTTTTTCTCTTTTTCTCTGTCTCTCAAATAAATAAGTCTTTAAAAAACAAAAATAGTAAAATTATAGAAACAATTCCAAAGGCTATCAGGAAACAGCATTTATGGAGACAAGCACTGTGCAGAAAACTCACATGCTATGTAATGCTCAAAACAACACTCTCAAGTTAGCATTCTCATCCTGATTTTAAGGAAAATAAAAACAGACTCCCAAGAACTTGTGTCCTCAATGTCAAAGAAAATTAAAAAAGAAAAAAAAAATAGCAGAGACACTACTCAGAGGAAGAAACTATGACTTTAAGATTCCAAAAAACATCTACTTTTTCCATACTATGACACTGTCACGTCCTCCTAAAAGAAGATGTTTATAGGGAATTATGCTCATCTACTGGCTTTTTGTTTTATTAAGTGGCCTCACAGGATAACTCTGGAATTCTCAAAATTAGAATTAGCCACTTTACGTCCTCTGTGGGGGCAGCTCACACATGAAACTGACAAATATCTGAATTATATTTGATTTATCAAAGCTGAAAGATGTAATGAGGTCTATGTATCTTTCTGAATCTGGAAAGCAAGCTCTTCATTAGTCACGGTTGCCTAAGCAATATTTTGATCCTTTGGGGGAAAAATATGATGTATGCTTCCATTCTAGCGACACTTCATTGTTGTTTTGGACCCCCTCTTATAATCCCTTTTTGGTTCTTTTACCATTCTGAAAGTTTGAATAGTCTCACATTTGCAAAGCCCATCTTTACTTCTGGTCCACTTTCTTTTTTCCTTTGCTCTCTTTCCTACCCTCAACCAAATTTTGTCCCTGGATCTGAGATTGTCCTAATATAAAATGGAAGTCACCCCACTTCCCTTCCACCATCCATTTGCAGGAGTCCCAACTTTTCATCTACTGAGAGCATTAACTCATAGAGGCAACAAGTGGTTTCCTATGGGTTCTCGCTACAAATTAGGCATGCCTTCCTCTGTTACAAATAATATAAATTTAGCTTCTCTGATATCTGCCTTTATTCTGTAGATTTCTCATGAGAGAAGCAGAGAAGACTACCTATTCTGGAACCAGAGGATCTTTGTTCAAATGGATATAGCAATGACCGTCCGAGTGGCCTTCAGCAAGTTACTTCTTCGTGATTCAGCTTCTTCATCCATAAAATGATGCTATAGAATCATACCTACCTCAATATTTATGAAGTATTGCATTGATCAATTCATTTACAAGAGTGCCTGGCATATAGTCACCCCTAGTTATTGTCACAATAATTCTCTTTAACAACAGACTCCAGGGTCCTATTTTTCCAAAGACATACTCCTGCTGGACCTCATGTTCTCAGTACATTTCTAGGTTTCAAGCTTTACTTTTCTCCTATTGTTTGCAGATCTTCCTCATTCTCTGATTTCTCTATGATCCGCCCTTCATTTCTATATTGTCCAGAAAGAATGACCACTTAGAATTTCAAGCTACCAAGGACACACAGAAGAATGAGAACTATAGTTTCCATCTCAGGGAAGGAGCATCATTTTTAGGTACCTATCTTGGGACGGATCTAATATAATCATGCTTGTTTTGCCTGGATTTTCACTTCCTTTCCAAACCAGTATTGCCAGAAGAAGGCAGACAGATAACAGATAAACATTTATCTCACCTTGTTGTCTCCTTCTAATCCCCAGAGATTCACATTACTGCCTGGACCCAGCTGTCTTTATGTTCTCATGGGAGAAGGTTATACTAGGTCTGCAACAAAGCTTGAAAGCAAGCTTCAGGTTAATCTCAAATTTAATTCAACTATTTGTTTTGTTGTAATCTTCTTGGTTTATTTGGATATGCATATAATATATTAATGCTGCCATATTCTGCATCATTCAGTGTTAATTTTTTAAAATTCTTATGCCTTCACAGAATTTTACATACCCAGAAGCTAATTTAGTCTTTTATGACCCATAATTATCAAAAAGGCAGTTACATTGAGCACATTCATTCCACACTAAAAACGGAGGGTAAACACTATGAATTTACAGTAATTGACATCTTAGGGAAATTGAAACTGCCAAATAACTCGAATTATGATTTAGCATGTAATATATAATTAGTACTACTAATCATTTTTTATTATAAAGGAGATATTCTATAGTTCTTAATCACAAGATAATGATATTTTTAAAATCTTTTTTTTTTTTTAAATCCTGTACAGGGTTACTCTGGGAGGTTTTTCCCCAAAAATAGACAGTTTGTTAAATAGCAAGTACTATTAGTAGAAACTAGGCATTGGGATTTCTCATCACTTGGCTTCTTGAGAGTATAGTCCAGCCTCATCAAATAAATATATTGTTAATAGTAGCAGATTTCCATACTATGATCATTACAAGAGCAGTCACTGAAATAATATGCTATATCATCTTGGTATGTTTATGCTGCTATAACAAAAATACCATAGATTGGATGATTTATAAACAACAGAAATGTACTTCTTGCAACTTTGGAGGTTGGGAAGCCCAAGATGAGGGCTCTGCTAAATTCACTATAACACATTTTAAATGCATACTTTCAGTTCACGGACAAAGGTAGCTTGAAAATAAAGGTCTGGAAGATACTGTATTTTGTAATTATATCAACAACGACAACAATAACAATAAAGAGCAGTTTTGCTATATTCATATCAGACAAAAATAATTTTACAACCATGGGGTATTATAAAAAAATACACCAATCTTTCAGGAAGACATAACAACCTAAATGTGTACATACCTTACTATAACCTCTGAATTTATGAAGCAAGACTAACAAATTTAAAAAATAAATATCTAGAAGGCCACAATCAAAGTTGGAAAGGTTTAACACTCCTTCAATATAAAACATACAACTTCAGTAGACACATATAGAACCCTGCGTCTAATACCTACAAAACACACAAGTATTTTTCAAGTGTAGTGAGAACTTACCAAAATAGAATATGTGCCAAATAATTCCCAAATATTTAGAAATTAAGCATAGCCCTTCTAAAAATTCATTCATGGGTCACAGAACACATCAGAAAGAAAATTAAAAACTAGGTTGAACTGAATGATAATGAAATAGATTGTATCCCAATTTGGGGAATATAAGTAGTATTTGAGAGTTTTTAGCTTTAAATAAATTTGTGTATATATGGTATATATATTTAAATGTATATATACAAAAAACAAAAGAAGAAAAGTTGAAATAAATGTTGCATATTTTCATTTCAAGAAACCTCAAAAATCTAGT
Organism: Spilogale gracilis; assembly: GCA_004023965.1. NCBI lineage: Eukaryota > Metazoa > Chordata > Mammalia > Carnivora > Mephitidae > Spilogale > Spilogale gracilis. The sequence continues at coordinate 35,721 of PITA01010867.1, read as the reverse complement.
GAATTATTCCTAAAGAACTTAGAAAAAAATATAAACTAACAAGCAGAAACCAATGAAATAAAAAGTAGACAAAAAAGTAACAAAGCCAAATACTGGTTATTTGAAATGATTAACAAACTGATAAACTAGTAGCAAGATTAATTACAGAGAAAAAAATAAAAGAAAACATATAGTAGCATCATTAAGAATTAAAATATGGGATATCACTAGCAAACTTTTATTGAAATGATAATAAAATAATAGTATCCACAAAAATGTATTTAAAAATAAAAATAGGATTATTTGTTTTCCTATAAATTTAACAATTTAGATAGTACAGACAAATTTTTTTAAAAAACAAAAATGAAAAACATAATTTACCAAGGTAGGTACAGGAAGAAATACACACATGTACACACTTTTTTTTCTCTTGCTCAAACATTTGAGAATAAGAGGTAGACGCTGTGACATCTCATCTCTAAATATTTAACATGTGTCTCCTAACCTGGGAGGCCTCCTACATAACTAATTATCATTATATCATTATATGAAAAAACAGCATTGTTGAATAAATATTACTGAATATTTTTGATAATATTATTTAAAAATAACTACAATCAAATTTCTTCATTTATCCCCCAATTTCTCCTAGTTAGCTTTCCTCCATTCTAAAACCCAAATGAAAATTACAAATTACATTTAGTTTTTATGCCCAATCCCCTTTGATTTAGCATAGATTCCTTCATCAGGTTTGCATTTTACATGAGTTCAATATTTTGAAGTGCTGAATCATCTGTCATGCATTCTGGGATCTTGCCACATAAATTGGGTCAGGTGAACTGTTGTCATGTGATTACATGGGTGAAAATACTTGACATCATCCTTCGAGTTATTTCACTCTAAGAGACAAACATCTCAGCAGGTCATATATCAAGATAGCAACTTTGATGACTTATTTAGGATGGTACCTGCCAAATTTCTCTTTCGCAGAGATTCTTTTTCACTTTATAATTGTTACATAGCCTGTGAGGAGAAGTTTTCAGGCCTTTTGAATATTCCACACCAAATTTTCATCCAATGGTTTTATCATCCACTGATGAACTTCGCCTGAATCCATCAATACAAAAATGTTTGCAAGACGGTAATTTTTCTAAACCTATCATTCTTTCTACATATATAGTTAGCTATCTCTCCTTACCAACTTCCTCTCCTTACCAACTTTTATAGTAGAACATAGGACATATGTATTCTTTGTCATGTGATGTGTTATAATTCAATACCATCATTATTGATGCTCAAATTAGATGCTCAGTATAGAAACCCATTTAAACCAAATCTATGTTGTTATTGTTTTTAACATGTGTCCATTATTCTTTGAATGCCTTTTGTTTTCTGGTATGACAAGCTATCCTAGGCTCATCTCCTTAGTTTTACATTCTACATTTAGAACCAGATATTTCCCTAAGGTGACTAGTTCCTATTAGTGGGACTGGATTTTTAGGGATCACAATCTTCCCTACATATGCTTATGTGGTTGCTACTATGGTTATTATTAATAGGCTCCTTCAGTAATCTGAGGTGAGGAATATATGGTTGTAAAACTTAGATGTTCGCATTGATATCTCTAACTACACACCAACTCCACAGAGTTATTCAGCTTCAACCACTCTCTGCTTACACATCCTTCTTCTACAGTAAGAATCCTGATTTCAAACATTGAAATGTGTATTCATTGTCCCTATCTATATCACACACAAATCTCTTTTGTAATTTCTACATAAATACCCACCAATGCCTCAAATTTACAAGATTTCTTGGCTGTTCTTTTATCTTTAGATTTGACTACAATAAAGGTATAATATTAGAATAATGCAATCAAATTGTATTAATTTAATTTTCTGGGTGCATATATTATCTATTTGATATAATGAGAGGATGGATTCATTGAGTCACTATTATTTTAAGGTTACTATTTTTCAGGGGTTTCTTCAAAGTTAAATTTAAATCTTTCTTTTTTTTTTTTAAGACTTATTTATTTTGGTGGCAGAGGGGTAGAGGGAAAAGGAGAAAATTCTCAAGCAGACTCCCCACGGAGCAGAACCCCACTCACATGGGGCATAATTCCAGGATCAGGAGATCATGACCTGAGCTGAAACCAAGAGATGGATGCTTAACTGACTGAGCCATCCAGGCACTCCAAAGCTAAATTTAATTCTAAATACCTCACACTAGTCATATAGTGAACCAAATAATTACACGATTTACATAATTTATAGTATATTGTCTACTTATTACTATAAAGCTTCTATGTGACTAATTGTCATAAACAATAAAAGATAACATTTTTACTTCTGTTTTCCTGGAAATTAGCTAACCAACTCCTTTCTTTGAATATTTCCTTCATTTCATAAAGTCCTCAGGGGATAAATGTGTATTTTTAACAGCATTTGTGTCTTAATAATTTTGACTCACCTATAAAAGGACTAAAATTAAATATCATTTTTACACAACCTGTAGAAGTAGCTTCCTTAAAACAAAGAAGTAAATAATAAATAGAATCTGAGAAATTGGGGCTCTAACATGAGAAGAAGAGCATCCTTGCAACAGACCTTGGAAGCAGACAGAGCCAGCATAGAATCAGAGTATGAAGATAAAGGATATGTGGGGAGATTATCACCAGGCAATAAGAAGGATTGGATACATTGTCAGGCAAGTTATTGGAAAAATTTTATTGAGAATCAGATTATAGGGGTGATAGAAGGCGTAGAGAGACTTACCCAATAATTCAAGGAAATTGAAAAGTTTCATGACAAAAAGTTCCAAAGGAAAGAAAATATACTACTTCTACCTAATAATAATATTAAATTACTGAGCAATATTTTTACACTAAAAGGGCATACAAATTTATTGGGAAGAAGGAGGAAAGCAGTAGTTTAATTGTTTTAAAACCCGTTTTACCATCAGAAGAAGTCGATAATGTCCACAACTCATAAATCTGTATATTGTACCCTATACATAGTATTTTGAAAGATGGAGTTAAATACCAGGGGGAAAAAATACCCTGTGTTTAAAGTTCTTTCTGATGAAAAAAATAAATAAATAAATAAAGCTCTTTCTGATGAGAATCAAGATTTGGACTGCTGTATATGAATGTTTAAAAAGCTATAACTTTGTTTTGATAAAATTTAAATTGATTTTCAAGTTTTACCTTTCTTCTCTATCCCTGTGCTATTTCCTTCTTTCCTTTTTCTTTTTCTGTAATTGTGATTCAGAGGCACAGTCATCACAGTCACTATGCTATTTATTATTATCTCAAGCATCATTCACATGAACATCACTCTCAGATGCCACACACATGAAATATTTTCAACGTATTTCTTACACAATGTGTAACCTTATCCTTTTAAATTAAAGGCAGATTGGTTTCAGGAGATGTTCTCATTCTGAAGTACACATTGTTCAGAAGGGTGGACAGCTGAGTCAGGAGGATGGCTAGGTCTAAGTTGGGTAGCTGGTAGACTTTACCGACCGTTGCACCCACGCTCACTTCTGAAAGGTGAAATTTGTTTCTGCTTTTCGTCAGGATTCTGTTTCTCCCATGTTGGCATATATCTAGACTTTATTTCCACAAATAGTAGGAAACACTGGAACTGCCCACTACCAGTTCTTTCTTCTCTTAGAAGATCTGTGATGCTATTTATAAACTTAAACACTACAAGGTTTCACTAGACTGTTCCCCCAACTGCTGCTTTCACTCTTTGGCTTGTGTCTTCAAATTTGACTATTTGAGAAACAGGAGTATGAACTTTGTTTATTCAGTGACTTTATCTACTATCACCTCTGAAAAGTGGAGACGGGATGAGGAATTTTCTGTATCATATGTGAATATTCTGGTTCTTTTCCCTTGACTGCTATTTTCTGAGTGTGTGGCCTAATGGCAAAAAATATATCCTTTTTTCTTTTATTTTTACTGATGCCTCTGCTTTTTCTTTGCCTTTATATTTCTGGATTTAACTGTTTACTGGTGTTCTTCTTTTGTTAAAGCCAGAAATAATTAACTTACCATTGTTCTTCACACTTTCCATGGAAATCTAACATATTTTTTGTTGCTGTTGGAAATCAAACATATTTTTAAGACAATAAACCTACAAGTCACCCAAGTTTGTAATTAATTGTTGTATTATTTATTTGTTATGGCTGGAAGAAATTTTTTTCCCAGATAAGATTTGACTTAAGGTTGATTCAGTTTTTAGTCGAGGTAATCATTTGGTTTATTATTCAAATTTGGAGATATTCAATCATTAAAGTGGACAGAATTAATAAACATAGTAGAACAATATGTGAGAACATATTGTCTGGGGCACAGAAAGGTATATGTGGAAAATATAATAATGTAATATAACAATACATAATGTAATATGTAACATATAATATAATGTATATAATATATTCAAGGTATAGTGAATATGGAAGTCGTTTGCAGTTACTTTTATGTATGGCTAAGCAACTGTTGGTCATCACAAACGAAGCATGACTTCCAGTAATATGCTTACTGCGCACTGTACCAACTTACCCAGACTCATGACCTAAAAGTGCATGGCCAGAGATCATAATGCATTGTAATGTATCTAGTTCAGTGTTTTTAATTTTGTAATAACTTATTCTCAGTAGGTGGTTCTCGAAGTCCTTTCAGCTTTGGGTTTCATAAAACCTGGAACCATCCTTAGTGTGGCCTAATTATTTTGGATTCAGTCTCACTTCCAAATCCAGCTCTGCTGTGTATTGCCCATGTAAACCTGGGCAAGATACTTAATTCATCTAAGATTCAGATTTCTCATCTGTAAAATGAGAATTCAATCACCTACCACATGGGATTGTCTTATGGGTTAAAGAGTTTGTAAACACTTAGATCAATGCTTAGCAATATTAAGCAATTTAAAAATCAGTTATTTTAACCATTACTGAGCAAATAAAAAAAAAATACCAGTACATATGATGACTGATGCTAACCCTGGGTTCTTTCACTAGTACCTCTCCTGAAGCTGAAAAGGCCAAATCAGGGATGAAAAAGTAAGAGAGATAGAAACAGATTGGTCAAATTCACCAACTATTATATTTCTTCCTTGCCGCTTTTCCATTTCTCCAGGTATGTTATGATTTCTTCAAGACTTTGAAAAGAGCAGTAGCTTTCCTGAGTACTAACGTTCCGTCACTTCTGTTTAGAGCTAGATTAATACAAATGGCCAGGAAAATAGAGTGACATGGCCAGGAAAATAGAGTCTCACATAATACAGCACAAGACTTGAACTTATTGCCTTGGATATGTAAGAATTGTCATTGTACTGTACCTCAGAGTTTCAGAATATTTGTTCTACTTAGTGAGTACAGAAGAAAAGCACTTTTTATAAATTTTATATAATTTTATAAAATTTTATAAAATTTTATATAAAATTGACATACAGAAATAGATTTCCTCATTCATTCTCCCCGGTTGAGAGAGGTCAAAGACTTGAAAAGATTTAGAAAAGTATTTTCTATCACTTTGTGCTATATAGTTTCTCTTCAGGCTTGTGATTTTACAAACAAAGAACTAACATTTATGGAAGTCTACTGGTCTATTAAAAGGTTTGAAAGTCCAACTCCTTCATTTCCTGCAAATGGACTACTCAATATGTTGATCGCTTTCAGAATTTTAGTTACATGTAGAATGTTTGTTTATTACCTCTTTCCACAGGGCCAATTTGAATTTTAGCAATTATGTAAGAATTTGCATGCTAAAACCTGGCAGAGGGCTAGTTCAAAATATTTTTGAATGAATGGATGACTTAATGACTAGCTGACTAAATAAACAGAATAAATCGTTTCAGGTATATTTTCCATAAAATTGGATAAAATGAAAATTTAACTTCCCACACTGAGCTATGAAATATTTGGTTCAGATGTGCTTTCTTGCTTCTATTTTATAGAGTATTTTAGGTCTATTTTTACTTCAAAAGAAAATTATGCAAATCACATTTAATTACTCTATAAAACAGTTCTGAATGAACTGTTTCTAGTTATTCACAATTAGTTTGATAGCTAAGGTTATTAAACCAGTTTTCATGCTTATTTCATTTTGCTAGTTTATTCATTCATTTGCCATTTTTTAAGTTTTCATAGTAATTAAAGGGGAGGAGAATTATTTATAATATATTGAAATACTCTTCGTTAAAATAATTCTTTACCACTGTCCGTATTTGCCTCAAAACCAGACATACAAATAAAACCTCTATGGATAATTTTAATTAGTGTTATTTGAAGTACAAACAAATATCTAATTCAGAGAGGTTTGGGTTAAAAAAAATAGAAGAATAATTAGTCCATCTTTTTTTTTAACCTATGACAATTCATGAGTTTAGGTATAAATTAGAGTACCTGGATCCCTATATTTTAATTGTCCTGTAACTTATGCAAGTTCAGATTATTTATAACCTTTATTAAGAAAATACAAATAAAGAATTTTTAATCTTCGTAAGAAATATTTCTGAGTATTCTAATGTCATCTCATCATTTCTTTCCTTTCCTACCATTATCCTCCCACTTGTACACACACGCACACACACACACACACACACACACACACACACACACTTGAACTAAGAAAGTCCTTTTCCTTCTGTTTTCAAGAGTTAAATTTTCCAGTCATAGGTAACTTTTCTTTGTTTATGAGTCACTCATGTTTTGGTGTGGGGGTATTAACTTGCTTAGATAATCTATTTTACCTAAATACATTTCACCAGAGTTTTTAAGAAGAGCAAACATCAATAAATATTTAAGTCATTAGAGGAATGCCTCAGTTTTTAAGGATTTTCAGTGTGCCAACCTAGATCTCTCTCGAACCATAAAGCTAAAAATGCTGGGGGTGTTACCCTCCCAAGCTGTCACAGAAACCTAAGACGGAGAAGTGCTTTTTGAAGAAGGAGGAATGCTGTCTTTGTCTAAATGAGCAAACTCAGAAATATAAAGTTTTAAAAACATAATTCCATTGGATTTGACTACAAAAAGCAGAAACACCCAGATGAAAATAGGTCTAGGATCCCCCAAACTTCTACAGCCAAGAAGTGGACTAAGAAATCTACTGCTATGGACCAAATGTTTGCATCTCACCAAAAGTCATATGTTGAAGCCTAACCCCGAGTAGGATAGTATTTGGAGGAGGACCTTTGGGAGGTGTTTGGGTCATGAGGGTGAAGCTCACATGGTCACCAACGAGACCTTTTGCCATATGAGGACATAGCAAGAAGATGAACACCTACGAAGCAGAAAGTGGACCTTCACCAGACACAGAATCTGCCAGTGCTTTGATCCTGGACTTCCCATGCTCCAGAACTGTGAGAAATAAATTTCTGTTGTTGATAAACTATGCATCTAGTCCATGGTATTCTGTTACATGAGCCCAAATGGACTCAGATACCTATTCATCTGTAACAGGCTCTATTCTATGGAAAAAGAAGAATAACTTAAGCATTGAGAAAGTAAAGCCTGGAAGGTGGAGCCAAGAGCTACAGGAAATTATTAGTAGAGAGTAGGAGGACTGAGTCCTTATCAAGGAACTGTCAACCAATTGCTCAGCATGTTTCATAATCTCTACAAAATAGCAACTCCTCTGCGCCTCTTGCCTTTCTCTTTTTTGAATGAGAGTATCTATACTTCTGTCCCACCATTGCGTGTTGGGTGTATGACACAGAAGGGGGCAGATAATTTATCTCTTTAATTTACCAGTCTTTCCATCTAAAGGAGCTGGATTTGAGAAACTGTGCTCTAAAGGAACACACTTCCACACATGGATCTAATTTAGATGATGAGGTCCTAAACTTTGAGCTGTTGCTGTAGTAAGATGAGACTTCAGGGAGTTTTGGAAGAGGATGAGCACATTTTGAATGTGGAAGGAGCATAAATCATTGGTGCCCAGAGCGTAATCTATAAAGTTCTTCCTCCAACATGGCCTGCAGTGATCCTAGCCTATTGGAATTTACAAACTTAAATCATCTCCTCCTATATAGAATGCTGGCTGGCTGCCCAGTGTGACAGAATACACATGTACATTATTAAGACTACTGATAGACCTGCATATGTGAATACAGTAATGCATATTAGTTTCAGTACATGATACATGGTAAAGGCAGAGGCTTCCATGTTGGTTACTCTTACATCATTTACTCTGGAGAAAACTGTCCTCAGTGTCAAAGGGCATGCAAGCAGCCCATGGTGAGGCTTAATGGAGAGGAAACCATTCACCAGATGTATAAATTGGATCCTCAGCCTTAGTGAAGCCTTTAAATAGCAGCAAACTCAGAAGAACCCTAAACTAGAAGTTCCCCTACTAAATCATCCCTGAATTCATAGCCCATACATGCAGTGAAAGAGAATAGAGGATTATGGTTGCTTTAAGTCACTAAATTATGGGATGATGTGTGAGGCAGCTCTAGATAACCAACATAAATTCTTACTCTATGATGTCAATTATATAAAGTTATAAAACATGCCAAATGAAATTCTAAGACTTGAGGTTACACACTCCTGGTTGCATACTTCTTTTTTTTTAAATAAAAGATGAGCTAGTGGTTTTCTTTACAGCAGGGAGAATAGTGAGTGTTCAAATATTATTGTATATCACTGTACATTGCAGTATGCATTTTAATTAAAATAAAAGGTAAATTGCAATACAGGCTAATATATTTTATGGCTGTTGTAGTTTAGAGACTGAGGGAAATTTTGCTTGAGGAAAAAGACCATATTTGAATCTTGAAAGAAAATAAGAGTTACATAAGAAGAGAAAAATGGGAAATGAGTTTAATTGAATAAAGAATGGAAGAAAGTTTCTAGCAGAGGAAACAATAAATTTAAGGGCCCAGAGCCAAAAGAGGGTTTGTGCCTCATTCTGCAGTCACTCAAAGGTATTAAAAGATTTTAAGGGGCGCCTGGGTGGCTCAGTTGCTCAAGCGACTGCCTTCGGCTCAGGTCATGATCCCAGAGACCCGGGATCGAGCCCCACATCGGGCTCCCTGCTCGGCGGGAAGCCTGCTTCTCCCTCTCTCACTCCTCCAGCCTGTGTTCCCTCTCTGGCTGTGTTTCTCTCTGTCAAATAAATAAAATTTAAAAAAGAAAGAAAGAAAGATTTTAAGCAGACAGGGTAAGATCAAACTATGTTTCAGAAAGGAAAAGGTGTTGTGATGGGGTGTAGAGTAGATTGGGAGATGTTAGTGGAACAGAGAAATCAATGAGGAGACTGTTGGAGTCTCCTACTGAGAAATCATGAGAACTTGAACTAAGAATCTGGCAGTAGCCACGGAAAGTCTTCCCCATACCAGTTAACAACAACTCTATCCTTCTAGTTTCTGAAAGCAAACCCTTCAGTATTGTTGGCTGTTCTTCCCTTTTTTCACACCTCAAATCCAATACTTGGGCATATTCTGTCAGCTTTCCTTTCAAAATATATCTGGAATTGGATCACTTCTCACCAGCTCCCCTGCTGCCACTTTCATCAAGTCAATTCAGATTATTACCTCAATTCAGATTATTCCAAAAATATCATAGCTGCTGCTTCTGCTCCTGTCTCTGCCCTCCTTCAAGCTATCCAGAGTGACTCCTGTTAAAAATCGGATTATGTCAATCCTCCACCCCAAACCTTCCAATGGCTTGCCATCTCACTCAAGGTGACAGTCAGTCTTCAAACTCTCTGACTCTCACCCTGGTTTACTTCACAGTAGCCACACCTATTACCTTGCTCTTTCTCTAATATTTAAGATGCCCCTCTGCCTCAGGGACTTTGCAATCTCTGTTCTCCTCCCTTCAGTGCTCTTCCACCAAACACCTGTAAGTCTTACTCACTTGCTACTTTCAGGTCTTTCCTCAAGTATAACTTTCTCAGATAAGTGTATCCTAAGCACTTTATATAAAATTACAGCCCTTTCAATTTCCTTTATCCCCTTCCCTACTCTACTGTTGGTTTTATTTATTTTTTTTAATATTTTATTTATTTGACAGAGAGAAACACAGCCAGAGAGGGAACACAAGCAGGGGGAGTGAGAGAGGGAGAAGCAGGCTTCCTGCCCAGCAGGGAGCCCGATGTGGGACTCGATCCAGGGTCTCCGGGATCATGACCTGAGCCGAAGGCAGTCGCTCAACCAACTGAGCCACCCAGGTGCCCCTCTACTGTTGGTTTTAGATATTACCTCATACACTTTACTTAATTATATTGTTTATAAACTGTTTCCCCATTTCTATCCATGGAGCTGGGAATTTGTATACAGAGTATGTAGTATAAGGTGAAGCACATGGGAAGTATTCAATAAACATTTATTTTTTTTAAAGATTTTATTTATTTGACAGAGAGAAATACAGCCAGAGAGGGAACACAAGCAGGGGGAGTGAGAGAGGGAGAAGCAGGCTTCCCGCCGAGCAGGGAGCCCGATGTGGGACTCGATCCCGGGTCTCCAGGATCATGACCTGAGCCGAAGGCAGTTGCTTAACCAACTGAGCCACCCAGGTGCCCCTCAATAAATATTTCTTGAATGAATTAATGAATTAAGAAGTTACATTTTATCAAAATTGGAAACATGATGAATGTGGACAGGGAACAAATCAAGGATGCTTCCAAGTTTTGTCTTTATTAGAACTATGTAGGACCTCTCTCCACCATATACAATAAGTCCTGAAAATTACATGCCAGTTAGTTCAGAAATAAATGCCTTATGAAAAGGAAATCCTCACACAAATTTAAGCTACAAAGTTTAACAATGTCTTTCTTAAGTCACACCTTCTTCCACCAAACTAACCTTTTATAACTATATGGCAATAGGTTGTAGAAAGGAAAAGAGTTAAGAATTAAAATACCTGGGGTCCTTATTCTATTTCTGCTATAGTTTAAGAACCTTGCCTAAACTCTACTAAAAAAAAGTGAACAAAAACAATTAATAAATCTGTTCAATCCTCCACCCCAAACTTTCCAACGGCTTGCAATCTCACTCAAGGTGAAAGTCGGTCTTCAAACTCTCTGACTCTCACCCTGGTTTATTCACAGTAGCCACACCTATTACCTAATACCTAATTTGCATATTATGTTGCAAGGAAGAGAAACAATGTTGTGTAATATGCCCATTAAAATCTAGAAAGGCTATGCATTCCATTCACAGTAATTTTTTAAAAAAATATTTTGGTTCCAAGAAGCCTAACACACTGATGTTTATGCCAGGTACATAACTATAAAGGAAGAACTTCTAGACAGTTGTTATAATAATGCAACAGTTCTCAGAACTAAGGTCTCCATAGTAATAGTCAAAGGACTTCATTCCTACTCATTGCAACATCATTTAATGATCTACACTGAGCATCATTAATTTAAGTAAAATGCTTTGCTTATGTTATGCCACCATATTTTCTTTAAAATCCCTATAACCTTTAAGATTCTGTTTCTTTATGTATTTGTCAAAACTAAGAAATCTGAAAGAAAAAAAAATTCTGTATCACCTGATTCCAGGTCACTGAAAAGATCAGCTAAACAGCAATATACCAGAGTTGTCCTGAAAAGTCTTACCATGAATTTTTAGCCAGGAATTCAGTTAAATTATTGGGTCCTGATATAAGACAATCTCTTGCAAGTAAAGTGTAGCACCTCCATATGGATAATGAACACCAGGTATAAACCAGACCAACCCTCCAAACACATCAGCATTGCTTCCAGTGATTAAAGATCATTTGTTCTTCCATACATTTTTACACAGTAATGTGCATTTACATGTAGTTAATACATTCTGGAATAAGTTCCTGGCTTATCATAAAGATCTGAGAGCTTCACCAAATTCCATAATTTAAGTTTTTTTTAAAAAAAGTAATAATTAAAGATATTTTCAGAAATTTGTTACCAGTACAAAAAAAAAAACACTTGTTTTGTTTTAACTCATATTGTTTTCAATTTTTTTTTTTTACTTATCACACAAAATACTAAGGTTTATAACTTTCTGAAGTAAATTTAAATAAATCACTGGGATGTATTGTCTAAAAATAAAAATATAACAAATACAGTCATGCAAAGAAGAACTGAAAGCAAAAAAAACAAATGGCCAAGTTTGAAGCTATGACAGGGCATGTAGAATCTTTAGAATGTGTTTTGAAAATCATCTAATAATATTCACCTTAGCAGTGAGGTCAGAGTGCATCTGTACTGAAGTGTATGTGAACTCTTTCTGTGATCTAGTCAAATATATCTAAAGATGTCCAGGGTTTGGATATTTTTATATAATTTCTCTCATCAATCAAAATTAAAATCATTTTAACAGTGCATATATAAATTTTGCATTGTTATCATAAACACCTAGAATCATCATAAATTGCTGGTTAGAACCCCTTTTGCAAGCAATCTGACCATTTGTTTCAAAATTGAACATTTATATATCACATGACCTAGTGATTCTACAGATGCTTACTTAAAGGATATGAAAATATTCCCACAAAGGACTTGTATAAAAATGTTTATAGCAACTTGATCATAATGGCCCCCAATTTAAGAAAAGACCACACACGAAGAGGAGAATAGAAAGAGAATAAAAAGGTCATTTGAAGTACTTCCATATGATAAAATACTACTTATCAATAAACAAGAACACAAAAAACATGGATGAATCTCCAAAACATTATGTTGTGTGAAGGAAGTCAGACACAGAGAACATGTCATAAGATTCCATACATCTGAAGTAGAACAGAAAATTATACTAGAGAAATCAAAAGAGTGGGGGCCAACTGTGGGTGGCGGTTGACTGGAAGAAGGTATGAGGAAACATTATGGGATGATTGATATTTCTATAATTTCACTGAGAGGATGTTTGAAGGGTCTCTATTCACTTACCTGAATTCCTCGAATCACATATTTAAGATACATGCACTTCACTGTGTATACATTCTATTTCAATGAAAAAGAAAAATATCAAGTGATAGGTATGAAGACATACACTTTCTCATATACTTTATAAAGGTAATTGAAATCAAAATTCTTAAAATGTACATAATTATTTTTCCTAAGGAGTAATTGTAGTTGCTTGGTGGAACACCTGAGTGGCTCAGTCAGTATTTAAGCATCTGCATTCAGCTCAGGTCATGATGTCAGGCTCCTGGGATTAAGCCCTGCATCCATCGGGGTATTCCCTGCTCAGCAGGGAGTGGTGAAGGAGGGTCTGCTTCTCCCTCTGCCTTTGCCCCCTCCCCTCTGCTCATGCTGTCTCTGTCTCTCTCTTTCTCTCAAATAAATAAATAAAATCTTTAAAAAAAAGTAATTGTAGATGCTTGAAATTTTAAAAAGCTCTATTTATTTACTAACTTAAACATCATTTATATATTAGTGAAAGTTGCAGCAAAATTAAATAAACCCTTATTCATATGTTAGAATATTAAGTAGCCCTTAAAAATCTTCCTTCCTATTTATAATATATTATATCAATAAATTAATATACATTAGTATCATATAGTAATAATAGAATGGTTTATTATTGTTGTTAATACAAATCATATACATATTAGATTATCAACTAAAAAAGAAACAGCATGAGTATCATAGTGCCATGTGAACAAATGCAGAATAGCCAGTTATATGGACGTTTAAATGAACCTGTGTGTGTGTACATAGGATTATGAGCCCACATCCATGTATAGTGAGCCCATATGGAATCATCCTAAACATATTGTTTTGTAATTTAATTTTACAGTACCATTTTACAGCTTTTCTATTGACTGTTTTATTTTACTATGTGTGCTGACTGCATTGTACAATGTTTGGCAGAATATACACTTAAAGTTTGCTTATTGCACAAAGTATTCTCAATAAATATGGCACTTCTCTAAACTGCTCTAGTTCTTTGGGCTTACAATTTACATTGAGCCTGGTTTGCCTGTTGCTTGTAACATCATTGATAAGATCCTTTGGCTACATACTTTCTTTTCATGTCTAGTGGGAGAGAGAGAAAGAAATCTAATCTTGGAATAAATGTCTCTTTTGGATTTTTCTTCCCAATCCTACTGGTTGGGCTATTCAAAGTCAGAACCAGCCCCTTTGTTGCTGAGACTTTGCAGTGGAAAAATATATCTCTAATTGCTTTGACTGCATTAGAATCCCAGCTTTGTTATCGTTACCTGTGAAAGCTTGGCCGATTACTTCACCCTCTTGGCAAATTGGTGATAATGATTGCATCTCATAGAATTTATGAGGTTTAACTACATTTGAAGCACATAAAACTGATCTGGCGGGGCGCCTGGGTGGCTCAGTTGGTTAAGTGACTGCCTTCAGTTCAGGTCATGATCCTGGAGACGCGGGATCGAGCTCCACGGCGGGCTCCCTGCTCGGTGGGAAGCCTGCTTCTCCCTCTTTCACTCCCTCAGCTTGTGTTCCCTCTCTGGCTGTGTTTCTCTCTGTCAAATAAGTAAATAAAATCTTAAAAAAAAAAACAAAAGACTAATCTGGCATATATAGGTGCTCCATAACATAGCTATTACACTTATGTTTATTACCATAAAGGACTGTAGGGCTGTGGGTGGCACATGTAAGTCCCAAACAAAATTGCACTTTGTTTCGTAGAAAGAATTTTATGCTGGATAGTTAACCAACAGTTGCTTCTACAGATAATTACCTCCTAACATAAACTAATAAAGGGGAAGAGATGAATTCTTATTTTAAAAGATGGCCAAGGCAGTTCCTGAATATAAAAACTATTGAGATTACACCAAGTGAATCCTTGGTTAGTCATTCAACTATTTGGTCAAAATGGCGATCATCTGATCTCCCCATATTGTTCTATATAAAAGGGAAAAATAAGAATGAGCAATTTTAAATGCGAGTCACACAAAGTAATAAAATAAATTCCTACCATCCATCTAGATGCTTCAGTTGATCATTTTAAAGGACTAAATGTAAATTCATTAGAAAAATGAAAGAAAGTAAGTCTTTCAGTATACATGGCTGCCTTTGCTAGGAAGAGCTACAGGTTAAGATCAGTTATTCAAAAGAAACTAATCTATTAAAATGAGTTAACTAAAAAATGAGTTAAAAACCTAAAAGATACAGGGGTGCCTGGGTGGCTCAGCTGGTTAAGCGACTGCCTTCAGCTCAGGTCATGATCCCGGAGACCCGGGATCGAGCCCCGCATCGGGCTCCCCGCTCGGCCGGAAGCCTGCTTCTCCCTCTCTCACTCCCCCTGCTTGTGTTCCCTCTCTCGCTGTGTTTCTCTGTGTCAAATAAATAAAATCTTAAAAAAAAAAAAAAACCTAAAAGATACATATATAAATAACTTCTCCATCATTTATTTACTTGTGTAAAGTTTTATTAGCTAGAAAAATAAGTATTCATCAAAGGATAATAGGACTGCCTCGTTGACTTAAACTAATCTTAATCTCTGGGATCTAGATACACAGATCGGGGCATAGCAGCTAACAATATCTCTCATGATGTACTTCTAAGCATATAAATAAATTAAAGCTTATTCCTCAGATATCACAAAAACCCACAAATATTTCTACAAAATAAAAATATTTAAGTAATGTTCAGATATTGCTAATGTATAGCTTCCTGCTTCATATACTCTGCCCTAGGAGTAATTCTATAATTTTTTAACATTCTCCCTCATTGAAATGATATCTTTGTTTTGTGTAGTTGCTCATGCAGACTTTTAGTATAAAACAAATAAATAGATAATATATAAAGTGGTTCCATAAAATTATGTCATTCATTACTGAACTTAGCAGTTGTGTGACTGTGTTTGGATAGGTCACACTTTAATCACTGCCCAAAGATGGATTGCCTGGATAAATGCCTACCTTACAACTGATAGTCATTTGGGGAAATACTTCGTGTTTAAGGGAAATAAGATTTGCAAACTATTTAACAGACTATTGAATGTATATCATTGATCCAAAAGAATAATTTCAAACTGTTGTAGCTGCATCTTAATTTTATAAATGAGTTTTATATTCAATAAATACTTTTTACTTAATAGGATTGTACGTCAATGTCTTCTTTTTAAAATATTGTCTATTTGAATAGTTATCTTGTCTAGAATGAGTTCAAATGAAATATTTACATGTGAGAGAAAATGTTGTGGTACAAGCCTTTCATTTATTCAAAATATGTAAATAAACCAGTTACTGTAGCAGTCACTGAAGTTACAAAAATCCAAAAACTCTAGTCCCATAAATAACTTAGAGTTTGATGCTGAAAACTGTCAAGATTGTACAATAAAATATTTGAATAAGCTTTACGTAGGGAAGGCTTTCTCTTTTTCCTTTACTGGGTGTGTGAGGGAAGGAGGACTAATCCATTGTGGATGGGGCCAACACATTTATTTTTATGTTTTTACAGATTTTATTTATTTATTTGGGAGAGATAGAGAATAAGAGCACAAGCAGTGGGAGAGGCAGAAGAAGAGAGAGAGGGAGAAGCAGATTCCCTGCTAAGCATGGAGCACTACCCCAGGACCCCAAGATCATGACCTGACCCAAAGTCAGATGTTTAAATGACTGAGTCACCCCAAACACAACTTTTTGAAGGTTTTTAAGTAATATAGAAATTGGGAGCTTTGAAAAATGTATGACATGGAACTGATCAGGGAAATATTTCAAATGGATTGAAAACTGTATAATTATTTAATTAAGTGGGGCCATTTTCTTCTGCACATTTCTCAGACATCACTACCCCTTTACAAGTATGCAAACCAAGGGCCTCAGACATTGTTTCATGGGACAGTTTTTACCCTCATAGATCATCTATTATTCTGTGAATTAGAAATAACACAGTTTGTTGATGATATACTTTCAGTCTCATGAAAGAGGGCTATTTGTTTGGTCAAGAATTCTGTTTTAGTCTCTCTAGGCTTGCAACCTCAACAATTGCATCCAGAGCTGAGACAGAACCCTCTCGGTGACCGTGTTAGGACCCCTTCTCCACTGCAGTCTCTACCTCTATGAACCTGGATCTCTGTCTTGATTAGCTACTTCGAATGCTTGTGTTCAGTCCATCATCGCATGTAGCTCACTCTCATGTATTTTCTTTTTCTTATAAACTTCCAAACCTCTTCATTCCCACTATCACTACTATAATTCTGAAATGTATCATTCCCTTCTAGATTTCTGGTATAGACTTTATTTTTATTTCCATTGTTTCAATGCTGTTCTTGTCCAGTTCATTATTATGATACAGTTGAGACACTTCTAGAAATAAAGCTGATGCTACCTAAACTTCTTCAATTGCTCTTAGATATTGTCCACATTCCCCAAAGATGTCTTCAAGGAGCTTTATAATCATGATTCTTGCTCCCTGCTCTTATGATCTCTGTCAGATCAAAGCCCTATCTCAGTTCATTTAACCACGATTTTTTGTCAGCCTCTTAAGATATCGAGTCTCTGTGTGTGCCTGTGCTGTCAGGGTCTAAAAAAAAGTGTTTTGGGGTTTTTGTTTTTTTGTTTTTTGTTTTTCTGTTTTTTTATCCAAAACTGTTTCACACTGTTAGGAAATTTAAGAAAACATAGTAACAGATAAGTGTGTACCATTCAGCATAAATGAACAAACTTATAAATCAGCAAAACTAACATTTTGCAATGTAAGATACTTGATCTGCAACTGAAGTTCTCTTTTATTTCCCTCTCTAATCCCATCTCTTTCTCTTTCTGTCACTATACTGAAATGGCTACATCTTTTCCCTCTGTATTTTTACTAGATATGCATTCACATAAGACTGCAAGTGTGTAAACTTCCAGTTATAAAATGAGTAGGTCCTAAGGATCTAATGTATGAATATAGTTAGTAATACAGTATCATATCCTTGAAAGATACTGAGAGTAGATCTTAAATGTTATCACCACAAAAAAAAGGTAATATTATGACCTGATGGGTGTGCTAACATGTGATAATCATTTTGCAATAGATAAGTATATCAAATGAGTATCTTATACACCTTAAACTTACACAATGTTAGGTGTCAATTTTATCTCAATAAAGCTAAAGGGGAAAAAAGACTATGAAAGGATATTCTAGAAGGAAATGACCCCTTTAGTCTTGTTCCATGTTTCATCCCAACACATAAAATGGAAGCAACACATGAAACACATAAACAGATATGTTTCCATGATATACAGACAAAAATGTGTTTCCTTCTTCAATGATTCAGAAGATCCCAGAAGTCATAGACCTACAGTTCAGTAGATGATTATAGAGTGAGCAGGCCCATGCTATCACAGCACAGATCAATGTATTAAACAGTGGAAACACTGCAGTAGATCTTTTCTTGTCTTTACCTTAAATATCAGGACTATACTTATTTCTGAAACCATAGATTAGTTTTGTCTGTTTTTGAACTTAAGATAAATCAAGTTGTGCAAGTATTCTTCTTTTGGACTGTATCTCTTTCTTCCAACACTGTATGTGTCACATCCTCCTATGTTCTTACAGGTGACATTCATTCATTTTCATCACCGTGACATTCCACTGTACAGGTATTCCACATGTTTTGACTCTTCTAATACTGGGGTACATGGGAGTTGTCTTGATTCCTTGACCAAAGTAATTGATGGTGCCTGTCCTCATCTATGATGTGTGGTGTGTTTTAAGTGTGGGTATCTATTGGATGAACACCTACCTGAGAATGTCAGGCTATGGGGATCGGGTACATTCAACTAGAAGAGGTAATGTCAACTTTACCAAAATAAAGACCCATGAATTGTGATGAACTATAAAGATATCAATTCTTTCAAATCCATCATATTGATCAAAACAACCTGAACAGAACTTGAGTAGGTCTTTTTGTGGACATTGGCAACCTGAACTTAAAATTTGTATGAAAACGCAAAAGGCCCAAGTAGTCTAGACAATCTTAAAGAAGAGCAAATTGAGAAAACTCATACACTACATAGAAAGACCCATAAAAGATTTATATTAATAAAGACAGGACAGTATTGGTGGAATGACAAATAGTCCATTAACACCAAAAAGAGAATACAGAAAGAAACCCACACATGAGATTTTTCAGCTTATGACAAATTTGACAGACAATTCAATGCAATGGAGAAATTTCTGTATTTTTTTTAGCAAACACTTACCCTAAATCAAATTCAGATGAATTGTAGATCTGTGTGCAAAAGGTTAGAACAATAAATCTTTCAGAAGAAAACAGGGTGGTTTTATTGAATAAGCTTGAAGATTGCTTAAATAGAATTTTTAAAAAGTACCAACCATAATGATTAGACTGCATTATGAAGGAGAAAAGGCAGATTTCCAAGTGGGAAGAGATATTAACAAAACATGCATTAGAACAAAACAAGACTATAAAATCAATACCTATAAACAACAGGATAAACACAACTGAGTCAATAGAAAAATGCCAACATTGGAATAGGTAACTTCAACAAAAAAACCTGAATGGCCAACTCACATATGAAAACCTGCTTTATTTTAATAGTGAGCCAGATGGTAAAAATAAGCTTACAGTATGATACACTGTGCATCGACTCAAATGAGTAAAATTAAAGTGCAGTCAAAATCACATACAGGTGAGATGTAGAGCAACTGTAATTCTTGTACAGGGCTGGTGAGAGTGTGAACTTGTCCAACCCTTTGGAAAACAATTCATCAGTATCTATGAAAGCCAAACATACCGACTCAGTGACCCCAAGGCATGTGCCCCATGGAAGAAAGTAGATATGTTCAGCAAAAGACATGTGATGGAATGTTGATCACAGTCCCAAGCTGAAAATAATACCAACAGTCATCTACAGAAAAAAATTGATTAAATAAACTGGGATGTACTCATATGTGGTATAATATTCAGGAGTAGAATTGAACAAACCATAATTAGTAACAAAAGCATGCATAATCTCACAAATGGAGCATTGAGTCAAAGAAGCTAAGTACACATAAATACGTATGGTAGGCTCCACTCATAGAAAGTTCCCAACTTGGAAAATCTAACCTACGCTGTTAGAAAATAGTACCTTGACTATCTTTGCTGTTGTCAGTGGCAGGAATGGGGTTCCAACAGAGTCTCTGGAGGAAGAGTAATATTTTGTGTTGTTTGCTTGCAGTGCTGGTTACACAGATTATTCACTCTAAAAAAATCATAGACTGTACACTTATGATTTGTACACTTTCCTATAAGCAGGTTACCCTTCATTAACAGTTTACTATTATGAGTGGGGACAACCTGTTTTGATTTTTATGGTGGCCTTCCTGGTGTTTATTTTAGCATCAAGGCAAAACCCTCACGAAGCCAGCTGTTCCATTGGAAGTCAGAGCATCAGTTTTGAGAATTCCATAGCATGAGGGCAGGTACCCATGTACAAAGCCTTGGGTGCTTGTGTTTCAGTCAGTCTCCTTCACAAAGAAACAACCTAGACTCCCCCGTGTTCCAGCCTGACGTTGGACGTGACTGTCATCTCCATCACGATCTAACACTTTATTAAATCTTTATACTCCCAAACTTAGACAATAGGCCCTGAAATAATTTAACAACACATTCCTCTTTTTGTTTTCCTTTTGAAATCTAGCTACTTAACCAAGGATTTTCGACAGGAGAATCTTCACGTTTGAGATGACAACGACAACAAGCTCACATACTCTGTCCTAAGTGCTCCTTTCTGTGGGGAACAGGACCGAGGGATTGATTAGACCCTGAACAGCTTCATTTTTATTTGACAGAAGCAGGAAGTGTCCCCTCCAAGCCAGGCTCTCTGAATGCAGTAGGATGAAGCCAGGGCTCTCCAGCAGACAGGGTCTGACGATGATGCAGCACTTAGCAGCATGGAGCCAGCCTCGTCTGGCTGTGAACATATTCAGAGCAGCCTTAGGAAAGTCCCAGGACTGCTGGGCTGGCAGCTGCTCAGAAGCAAGGAAGCCCCAGTCCTGACAGCACCCTCTTTTCAGGGCCCCATGCCATTTTTTTAGAGTATGAGGCTCTGTCGCCAGGAGGACGCATCGCCAGGAAGGGATTGATTAAGCAGTGACTAGACATAAATAGCCCCTCATCACGTGGACAGTTAATACATGCACAAATAGCAATCCTCTTTATCAGAGACCAGGGATATTTCAATTACGTACAAAGCAGATCACAGCCATGATGCCAGAACGATGTGAATTCAGCAGAAAACCCATTTTCACAGCAGTAAAAATATAAAGATATAGGTTAGGATGTTTCGCAGAAGAAATCTTAATTTTAAAGCACGTGTCATCCCACGTTTTCTGCAACCCTGAAGAGCAGTTAAATGCTTTAAGGTATGACTTCCTCAGTGAGTCAAGAGAAAATGGGATGTTTTGTAAATGTAGTCTGTGATTAGATATGATTCTAGAAATGGGAAGATCAGAGCATTGGAAGTCCAGAGACAAGGATCCCCAGGTGTTCTGTTGATTACCCCACAGGGGATTTCGGGCAAGTCACTTCCATGTACGATGGAGCTAATCGCTGCTCTGAACCATCACTTTGAAGTTGTTGAGAGTACATGGAATAGCGTATGAAGAAACCCTTTACATATTGTAAAGAGTTCTAAAAAGGTAAGATTTTTATCATATAGCTATAACAAAGACAATCCCCTTTGAGTAATCTATATTAATATTTCTGGACAACTTATATAATTAATGCATTAGACCAAACAAACATTTCAACATGTTCAATTTCAGGGTCTAAAAAAAATCACCTCCTCATATATAAAATATACTTCCTGTGTTTTAGTCAAGCCTCCTTCTGGCTTTCATTTGCAAAATTCTTGTGTTTTGGCTGCCTCCTGTGCATAGATTCCTGTTTTTATAATGCCTGTATTTCAGGGCCCTGATTGTATAGTATTCTCTTATTTTCATTAATTTCCTTAAAAGATTGTCTTTAGGGGTGCCTGGGTGGCTCAGTTGGTTAAGCGACTGCCTTCGGCTCAGGTCATGATCCCGGAGACCCGGGATCCCACATCGGGCTCCCTGCTCGGCAGGAAGCCTGCTTCTCCCTCTCTCACTCCCCCTGTTTGTGTTCCCTCTCTGGCTGTGTTTCTCTCTGTTAAATAAATAAAAAAATCTTAAAAAAAAAAAAAAAAAAAGATTGTCTTTAAAAATCTAAACAGTTAGATGGTATCTTTTTTTCTCAGCATAATACTTTATTCTTGATTTATAACCTACAAACAAATCCAAACATGTATTTTTCTTTTTATAAGCCTGCCTATATTTACCAAGATTTCCAGAATGTCCTAGATAGCACTGGCATTTTCATAATAAGCTTCTATGAGAGGAATCATCGTAAATATCTCTCTGCCTCTCTCTCTCTCTCCTATACATGCACAGCAATGAATATAATCCTTTTCTCTTTCCAAAATACACAGTAGCAATGCTGTCTCTTAAGCATGTCCTACATAAAGGACAATCCAGGAAATGTAATTTAATTTTTAAATTAAACCTTCATTTCTATTTAATTGTACATTACACCTTCCTCAGTGTTGAAACATAATGAAAAAGAAGCAATTTCAAACGTGCTTAAAGGTCTTGCACTGCTCCAAAGTAGAACTCGTTTCCATAGCAACCGGCATACCACCCTCTATTTATTCCAAATAAATGACAAATCAAAAGTGCAGCTGTAATATCAGGGGTTTCTATTTCTCCTAACACAATACAAAGCTACAAATGTCTCTACTAGCGTGCTTACGACTTGCAATAACCTAATAAGTGGGGGGAAAAAAAAGCGTGCTTTCAAAACGAGGTCTGTGGCTGCAGTCCTGGGCAGCGTGGCAGTGTGATGACTGTCACCATAACCTTGGTTTGCGTTCTGCAAAATGCCCTTGGGTGAGAAAGGGAAGAAAAGGCATTATTTTCATGATGTTGGATATTTTACACTGCAAATGAGATTTGTTTGTCTTAACCTAAGAAGCAAATCAAATTCCAAATTACATCATCTAATAGCTCCTGCTGTGGGATGCCGTCAACAGGATTATTGATTTGGAAACCCAACATCTGCAAAACGCTAACCTGATCTATTAGGCTAAACAAAGGCTTTAAGGCTCAGCTGGTCTCTTTTGGCAGCCTCCACCACGCTCTCCTTTAAAAGAGCTCCAGCCCGGGAGACAGGGAAAGAGGCTGGTGGGAGTCAGTCAAGTTAGTTAGTGACCATATGGGACAGCATTCATCCTGCCTAGTGCAAAACCTGCACTCCCTTCACTCATTCACATCCAGTCCTTCTCTGTATCTTTAAGTGTGCGCTGGGGGTGGGTAGGAGAGTGTTAGGTGGGGAGGAGTTGGGGCTCATGTACACACACACACACACACACACACACACACACTCCTTCCCAGTGAACACCAGACCCATGGTGCTTGAGAAAAAAATGTCTGTACCCTCCACATTTCAAGTCTTTTCATGAAATGTAAATGTTAAAGAAAATTAGATATACTTTCAAATAGAATATAATCTTATACCAATTTCTTTTAAAAACTGACAGCATACGTCAAAAATAGGGATATCCTTATCATTTCATTTAAAGATATGCTTACATATCTAGGTATCAGTCATCAGCATAGCTCTGACAAGATTGTGATCAGTAATCGACAATACATTTTTATTTGCCAATTTTAAAATTAACATTACAAATGCAGACACACAACATATGCATACGCACACCCACACATTTTGCTGCAGGTCTTATCCTCTGTAAAAAGGGTGAGGGACCTCCAGGGAAACCAGGGGCCAAGGTCTGTTGTTGCCTTCTGTGCTCTGTGAAAATGGGGCCCATGTCCCGGTCAGCAGGATGGCCTTATGACTTCACCCATTGTTTGCCTGCAAGACTTCCTTATGCATACGAAGAGTCCTAAATGGAACCATTTCACAATGAGCTGTCAATCTCTTTATGATTTTCAATGTCACTGTTCTTTGACACCTCTATTCATTTCTGTTACAGCAATTAATGCAGACGGTCAGGAGCAAACTAGTCCATTTGGAGATTCTTTAAAACTGCATGGTAAGTCCTGAATATGCTGAAATATATGGATTCCTTAATAAACAGAACACAGCTTCTCTTCTGCAAAATGGATATACTTCACCAAAGCCAGCTCTAGATCTATTAAAACCCACAATTAGCAAGGTCCTATGCAAAGATTTAGCAAAATATCAACTATATGCTAATCACTTCATTAAATATTGATGTACTGCTAAAATCATGTGTTAACATTTAATCAAACAGCAACAGATAAATCAAGCTGCCATATAATTAGCTAAAAATTACAAAAGAATCCAATACTATGCATAGCATTTTTTTAAATTAACCACCTACATTTACTCAATAAAGCACTGTTTAGCTATTTGAATATATCAAATTTAATTAAAATAGATATAAAATTCTGGACTGGAACATTTTACAGGAACAATACTAAATTTGCCTTGGAGTTGTCTATTGTTGAATGAGGTTATGTGAACAAGACTGTAGAGGACATATTTAATTAACACAATGAAATTGGTTTTCACATATAAATGATGCCATTTTTTCGTGTGTTACGGATTGATGCTAAGCAGGGCTTCAGTTTAGATCCATCTAAAGCTGCTTTCGAGTCTGAGAAGCCTTTGGTTTTGTTCTTGTTTCAACACCAAGAGGCTTGCTTTGCCTGAGCAATTCATTGAACTTCTTGCTATTAGCCCCATCCTCTGTGACTACTAGCTAAGCAAGATCTGTCTTGTGGTATTATTGTGAGATGTAAGTGAAGAAATGTAAAGAAAGCCTTTCTGCAGGGCTAACACACAACAAACATTAATGAAGTTCTTTGCCTACAACCCAGCTTCTTCTAATACAACATGGAACCTGGAAAAATTGGAAAGATAAGGAAATCTATGCTTCCTAATTGTCCGCCAGCTCCCTTCCTCACTGACTGGCATACCATTACCTCCATTCTATTTCATCTTCAATGGAGATTCTCTCAGCCTCCTCAGAAATCCTGGGCTTTCTAGAGTATGGAGGAAGTGGATGTTATTGTTTTTAAGTAGCAATTTAAGACCTATAACTTTCAAAAAAAAAATCATGCAATGCTAATGTGTATGGAGTAAAATACTAATGCTCTTGTTATACTCTTAAATTAAGTTTTATTTTCATCATGACTAGGCAAGTACATAGTTTTAAAAATCAAATAAATGAGGAAGGATATAACAAAAAAGCAGCAGATCTTGCCATTCATATATTTATCTTATTGTCTGCTCATCACAGGCAATGATTTTCAGCTCTTTATTCCATCTAGTTATTGTCTTATTCTTCTCTGAGGTACTTATACTGCTATTGTTTTCTTAAGTCTTTTGTAGTAATCTACTGATGCCCTACTATGGGATATAAGGATTCAGAGATCTTTTTTCTTACCCAACTATATCTACACACATATACACATCTCCTCTGTCCAAGCTCTGAAATATTTTACTGTAATTTTTGTGAGCTCAGTATTTAGCAGTCATTATTTGCTTCTTACATAGCTTTGCATTTTCACTGAAATTAATACTTGCATCGTCTTTGCTTTGCATGTTTACTATATCAAACACATCAATTAATTGACTTCTTTCTTGGCGGTGCCTCTTGAGGAGCCCTCTTTCTTCCATTCTGGTTGGAACTTGCCTCTGCCTAAGCCAGATGGACAGCTGTGGGAGAGCAGCCATCGCCAGTTCAAAATACCCTTACCTTTTCTTCTGTGCTAGATTCTTTGAATTTCCCCTCTTGTGTTTATGTCACAGTATGAAGACTCTTTCCTGTCAGTAGTTTTCCTCCAGAGACCCTCCATACTGATGTGATGAAGTGTGTGGTCGTGTTGCAGAAGCTCATGGCACTAGGAACTGTGAGTAGACCTCTAGCTCCCTGAGCAGCTCAGAAAGTCTCCCATCAGCAGGCAGCCAGAAGCTAAGATTCTCAGTCCTACAACTACAAGCGAATGAATTCTGTCAATAAGACAGACAGATAAGAGTGCTTAGCACGGGGCGCCTGGGTGGCTCAGTTGGTTAAGCGACTGCCTTCGGCTCAGGTCATGATCCCAGAGACCCAGATTGAGCCCCACATCAGGCTCCCTGCTAGGTGGGAAGCCTGCTTTTCCCTCTCCCCTGCTTGTGTTCCCTCTCTGGCTGTGTTTCTCTCTGTCAAATAAGTAAATAAAATCTTAAAAAAAAAAAAGAGTGCTTAGCAATACTCTTCCCCAGTCAAGCATCTAGGTATAAATACAGCACAGCTCACACCTTAATTACAGCCATATCAGACCCTTAGCTGAATATCCAGATCTGCCACCAAAGTACTCCTGACCTAAGACAAACACTGGTAAAAAATTAATAATGTAGGTTTTAAACAAAGAAGTTTATCGTAATTTGTTAACAACACAGAAAAATGGACATTTTTCCTTTCCAAATTCCTTTTCTTATTTATTCATTTTAGATATCTACACTCAGTTTAAAAGATTTTAATTACCAGGTGCCTGGGTGGCTCAGTGGGTTAAAACCTCTGCCTTCAGTTCAGGTCATGATTTCAGGGTCCTAGAATCGAGCCCCGCATTGGGCTTTCTGCTCAGTAAGGAGCCTGCTCCCTCCTCTCTCTCTGCCTGCCTCTCTGCCTACTTGTGATCTCTCTCTATCAAATAAATAAAATTTTTAAAAATAAAAAAGATTTTAATTACCTGATTCTCAGTTATTCCCTTAGAATTAATCACTTCCCTTCCCCCCCAAAAGACTAGGATTTTGCCTTAATGTTTTTTTTTTCATGACTCTGACATAATTTTCTCATGAACCAATATTTCCCTGGGGCTGAGCAGAGGGCTTTTCCCAGGAAGAAACTATTGGTTTTCTCAATCGGAATACTATAGGATACTAGCTTCTTATTGCTAGCTTAAGGTTAATTATAATGATAACAACATAAAGTATTGGTACTGTACTATAGCACCAAAAGTCTTCTCAGTAGGATGCCAGAAGCAAGTGCTTTAAGGTATACAATATCAAGTGTGCATTCCTAATCAACACTGGACTCACTTATCCTGAATATTACCTAAATCTCTCACCTTAAGAATTGTATGAGGAAGTATTTGATAGACTATGGTTCAGCAGCAAATTAATCCTAAAATTTAAGCAGCTTAATGTTACAAAACTTTAACTCTCAAACACACATTATCTGATGTAGGTAAGAAGATGCTCTGATCAGGTGTACTCTGTGTAATGACACCAGTTCCAGGTTGATTCCATTGTGTTGGGTCACTGTCACCATTTCAATATGTGATTTCCATGTCCAACAGCTAAAGGGAAAATGAAGAACAGAAGAGGCCATACAAAATGGGCATAATACCAGAAATAGGACTTACATTTCATCAATCTCAGTTATATGGCTATAACATAATTACAAGGGAAGATGGGACATGCAAAAGGATACATCAGTATTTAGTGAGTGCTGCTTACCCTGGAAATAAAAAGCATTGCTTATCTCTAATAATAACTGTTTCCTAAACAGAAGAGTATAGGTCTTAAGCATTTTGTTTTAAACATTATAATTAAAATGATATTCATTTAATTTTTAAAAACCTGCCCAGTGGCATTTGAAGTGATATAAATATCATAGGAAGAAACCTGGCAACATATGTGGCATTGAATTGAGTTTTGAGAAGTTTATTGCTTTAGCAGTGGGGTTAAGTTATTCCTAGAGTGAAGTCTATGTACCCTAATAAGATGAAAGCAAACTTCAGAAAAATGAATGATTTTCCCCTTACCCCCTGCAATTAATTCTGGGTTATTTTTTAAAAAAAGCAAAACATAATTAAAGGATCCCAACAACAAAAGGTATAAAATTCACAATGCCTAACACACAAGTAGAAATTTCCAGGCACAGAAAATTATAACCCAGAACCTACAAGAAGAAAAAAAGAAAGAAAGAAAGAAAGAAAGAAAGAAAGAAAGAAAGAAAGAAGGAAAGAAAACTAAAAGTAACAGAGATGATGAAAGAGGTAGGGAACTGAAGCTATTTTAAATCTTATAAATACTGTAAAGAATGTAAAAAGAAGTCTGAATATGATAAGGAGAGAAATATATATGAATGGAGCTCTAACTATGAAAATACATCTAAATAAAAAATATTCTGAAAGGGATTACCAGAAATTAGAGACAGCAGGAAAGAAAATAGCTATAAACTTTAAGAAATCATCCAAAAAGAAAATCTGGAAAATGAGCAAGGCATAAAATGGCCTGTCGGAAATAATAAGCAGTTTAACATAGGGATGATTCAAATCCCAGAAGAAGAAGAAAGAGGAAAACACACACAAAGGTGAGAGGAAAGAAAGAAATGATGGTTGATTTTCTGAAATTTTTATAAGATTTTGAGACCATTGAACCAAAGAAGCTCAAGAACTCCAAGCATAAGAAATAAATAGGAAAGCATACTAAGGCACATTGTAAAACATTTTGTAAACATACGGGGAAAATCAATCATAAAAGCAGTCAGAGCTGGAGGAAGGGTACTTTTATAGAGAGGAACAAAGATTAAAATGATAGCCAACTTCCTGTCAAAACCATCCAGGCCAGGAGACAATTAACTGGCATCTTTAAGTACTGAAAAAAATATGTATGCTCAAGCCAGAAATATACACTTTGTGAAAATAATTTTCAAAAATAAAATGAAAACCTTTTTCAGATAAACAAAAGCTGAGTGAATTCATGGCCTGGAGAACTGGGCAACTGGAAATGTTAAAGATAGATCTTCTAGTAAAAGTATAAGTTTTTCAGATGGTAATTTGAACTTATTTAAAAGAATAAAGAGACTTTGCAGATGATATGATATTTTCTGTGGAAAACCCAAAAGACTCTGCTCCAAAACTACTAGAACAAATACAGGAATTCAGTAAAGTGTCAGGATATAAAATTAATGCACAGAAGTCAGTTGCATTTCTATACACCAACAGCAAGACAGAAGAAAGAGAAATTAAGTAGTCAATCCCATTTATAATTGCACCCAAAACCATAAGATATCTAGGAATAAATGTCACCAAAGAGGCAAAGAAACTGTACTCAGAAAACTATAAAGTACTCATGAAAGAAATTGAGGAAGACACAAAGAAATGGAAAAATGTTCCATGCTCATGGGTTGGAAAAACAAATATTGTGAAAATGTCTATGCTACCTAAAGTAATCTACACATTTATTTTTTAAAGATTTTTATTTTATTTTATTTATTTGAGAAAGAAAGAAAGAGAACATGTAAGAGAGGGAGAGATAAGAGAGAGAAGCAGACCCCCAGCGGAGTAGAGAGCCTGATGTGGGATTTGATCCTGGAATTCCAGGATCATGACCTGAGCCAAAGGCAATTGCTTAACCAACTGAGCCACCCAGGCGCCCCAATCTACACATTTAATGCAATGCCTATCAAAATGCCATCAATTTTTTCCAAAGAAATGGAACAAACAATCCTAAAATTTATATGGAACCAGAAAAGACTCCAAACAGAGGAATGTTGAAAAAGAAAACCAAAGTTGACGGCATCACAATTCCAGACTTTAAATTGTATTGCAAAGCTGTAATCATCAAGACAGTATGGTACTGGCACAAAAACAGACACATAGATCAATAGCACAGAATAGAGAACCCAGAAATGGACCCTCAGCTCTATGGCCAGCTAATCTTTGGCAAAGTAGGAAAGAATGTCCAATGTAACAAAGTCTCTTCAACAAATGGTGTTGGAAAAATTGGACAGCCATGTGCAGAAGACTGAAACTGGACCATTTCCTTAAACCACACACATCCAAATGGATGAAAGACCTCAATGGGAGACAGGGGCCCATCAAAATCCTTGAGGAGAACACAGGAAACAACCTCTTCCACCTCAGCTACAGCAACTTCCTCCTACAAACATTGCCAAAGGCAAGGTGTTTCAAGGGCAAAAATGAACTATTGGGACTTCATCAAGATCAAAAGCTTTTGCACAACAAAAGAAACAGTTAACAAAACCAAAAGACAACCAACCAAATGGGAGAAGATATTTGCAAATGACCTATCAAATAATGGGCCAGTATCCAAAATCTATAAAGAACTTCTCAAACTCAACACCCAAAGAACAAATAATCCAATCAAGAAATGAGCAGAAGACAAAAAGAGACATTTCTCCAAAGAAGACATCCAAATGGCCAATAAACATATGAAAATGTGCTCAACATGCCTCAGCATTAGGGAAATACAAATCAAAACCACAGTGAGGTACCTAACACCTGACACGTCAGAATGGCTAAAATTAACAAGTCAGGAAATGACAGATGTTGGCAAGGATGTGGGGGAAGGAGAAACATCTTACATTGTTGGTAGAAATGCAAGCTGATGAAGCCACTCTGGGAAACAGTATGGAAATTCCTCAAAACTTTGAAAATAGAGCTATCCTACAACCCAGCAATCACACCACTGGGTATTTACCCTAAAGATACAAATGTAGTGATCCGAACGGGCATGGGCACCTGAATGTTTATGACAGCAATGTCCACAATAGTGAAACTATAGAAAGAGCCTAGATGTCCATCAGCAGATGAATGGATAAAGAAGATGGGAGG